>JAAAKL020014587.1:0-11876 GCA_010016065.2 Carybdea cf. marsupialis auct. non (Linnaeus, 1758)
GCCCTTCTTGATGATCATCTGTCATAAAAGTCTTTAACACTTGAATTAACTGTTACTTGTTTTCGCTATTTGACAGAAAGTCCTCTCTGCTGCTTTGTACTTTGTTTTTTAGGTCTATTCTGACATCTACTGATCTTCTCTTTGCGCACTGTATCAGATCATCATGATCTTTTGAAGAAGGTTCTTTCTCGTACCCATCGAAGATAATGCAGCAGTTAGGATGGTTTGTGCAAAAAAACCCTCGATATATGCCTCACACCTCAAACAGTTATCTGGAGGTGCATTTATTTGGCCATCTCACTCTGTGCAGCAGTGCACAACCATCAAGAATTTTTTTGCTGGTAAATTAGCCTTCTTCGAAGTTTTGAAAAACAGATTTCTGAGAGTTGTTTTGTTCAGTTTATGCATCATATAACCATCAAACAGAGAAATTGGAATTGTTGTGAACTAACACTCAAAACTCAAACAGGTGGAGGTGTCAATTCCCTGTGCTCTCAGCTTCTATGAATACCTTGATCATTGCAATATAGTGGATGCATTGTATCCACAGGTTGGGTGGTCGATTTTCCCCTTGAAGGTGTAGTGTCCAATCTTGTCTCCATTAGAGCACAAGCTATTTGTGAAGAAGTGTGATATTTAGCACCAAGTTGTGTACAAAAAGATGGATGTCGAATTATTTGAATTAGATTATTGTTGTAAATAAGAAAGAAAATCGATTGAGTTCACTTGTAGATAGAGAGAGAAAAGATGATGAACAGTTGAAAACAAGGCCTGGTTTATCACAAGAAAATCTTCATCGCTGCACTAACGGATTCGGTGAGACCTTTCCTTTATTTATATAGATATATGTGTCCACAGCACATAAAGTAAATAAGCAACCTATAATATTTACAAAGGTCTCCCTTCAATGCAGTGGCGGCTCGTGCCTGAAAATTCTGGGTGTTCACTTCGATTTCACGTAGCAGAAAACGTATGAACTTTGGGAGTTTTATAAACTTACAATGTTAGTAGGTCCTGTAAACTTACAATGTAAGTAGGCCCGTGACTGCGGGGGTGAGGGCACTGAGGCATTCCCCTCAATTGTCAGGTTTGTAGGGGTATTGCCCCCTCGAGGAAAAATTTCAGCGAGTATTTGTGTCAAAGCCAGTATCCGATTGTCACTCGACTTCTGGTAATTCATTTTTTATTGACTCGGTATTCGATTACAGGTATACTTGTCTATTAGTTCCCTCTTGCGTAATAGGAGTTATTTCAAAATACAAGAACTGTGCTATATCCACCCACTTACCCACCCCTCCACTGGAATATGCTGCCAGCTACGGGCATGGGTGTAAGGAGGCTTTTTCCAATGATTGCTGCTGATGAAACGTTTTAGCATGGGGTAGTGGAACTCATCTTAACAGTAATTTAAAACTATTTACGAAACAATAGCATGTATCATACGACAACGATATTTTCCCTTTAACTTACTTGCTAGATATATTAGAAGTTTTTTAGCGAGCTGAATGGATGTTCGCGTAAGTAATCCACAGTATTCATGTTGATATTAAAGGAGTTAATGTCTCACGTGTCTTTTCATTCAAAAAAGTCAAGCTGGGGACAATGTGACACTGGTATTATGATATCTTACCTTTGTTGCATGATTTTTAAGGAACTGACTTATCCGTTTCGTGGGTTACGCTGATTTTCTCCCTGTACCTTAGCTGGGTGTCAAACTGATTTAGAACACCTTGGCTTCGATCAGTCGCCTTATGAGCCTTAAATCCGTGCCCAGTCAAAATTTACAAGAGTTTCTACTACAAAGGTTGTTCCAGAACACCCTGCTACAAAAGGCGGAATGGAATAAATGTTATGTTTAAAGGATTTGCAGGAGAAGAAACAGACTTATTTGATTTAACAAGAAGATTTGGATAATGTGGAAAACCTATAGGGCCTGACACAAAAAATTGGTGAGAATTTTTGAGTGTTCCGGGCTCGACCTGCACGTATGGACGAACCGCCGCTGCTTCAATGCCTCCAGGTTCTTCTGAAGAACCGCTAATGATGACAGCTCCATACTTTCATTGTCAAATGGTGGGATTACAAGAAAGCTGCAAAATGCATCCTCGACAGACAGTTTTGATTCTGCATCCACTCATTATTGAAAACAGCTTGTTCATTAGTGCTAAGTCGATTAGGACGTGCCCTCATAGTGCTTTCGAAAATGCCGTCCCGGACATAGTATGAGGACAACATTTTTGCATACACCTCTGCCAGGATTTCATCAAGGCCAAAACTAATCATGCCTATGCTACCCATGAAGTTCATAAGGGTGCGGAGTCCACCTAGAGAACAAACAATGTTCAGGTTTTTTCTCCATGATGATACATGTTACCCTGTTTGACTGCTCTTTGCTTTCAAACAATATGTCCCGGGAATGGAGTCCTGAGAGTCAGTTCCATCTTTCATAGAAGTAGAAATAAACTACTCTCTAAAACCAAGGATTTCCTTTAAGATATTTGTGGGGCTCCTGGCTCGTTTACCAACTGTTCCTTGCATTTGCAGGCTGTTATACTTGGTTTCATGTGAGAAAACGATAGCTCATACAGACTTTGATCGCGAGTGCTCTTCTCAATTCTCATTTGTTCTTGATAGGGCACTTCCAGTGAATCTTCAATAAGTTGCACTCTCTGCCGTATCTCTTATAAGGAGAGAGGTCCAGATCATATTGTAAATTATCGTATAAGGTACTGCAGCCTCTGAGGAAATGCAGTTGTTTACTAAATCTACAATTACCTCTTTAATATGGGTCAGCTCTGGCTTCTTTATGAAACATAATTTTCTAGGCCTCCTGGGTGGAATGTGATCACATTCATTTGCAAAAATAACAGTTTTTCTCAACAGCACTTTACTCTCGAGCAATTGTTGGTCATTACTATTGTGAATGTATAAATCCTTTTACGTTGGGTTCAGTTTTTAATTTCTTATTTCTTGGTTCAATTCCAAACCTGGTTTTAAAACCTTCTATTTCCGGAGCTAGCTTTGCTTCACTTTGGGTCAGTTCACTTGCATTTAACCTCCGTAAAAGTAGAAGCTGAAATGAGTTCTTGATGCCCCTCAGCAACAATGTCACATAACACAAACAAGACGACACCAATATGGCTGCAGTCACCACGGAGCCCAACAATACATGTACAATGTGTGTACAGGACCTTAGCAGTCAAGGAGTCCATGATAATAAAATTACCTTGACCTCGTTTCTATCTGTAGACATGGATACAAGTTTCATGTGCACACTTCATTATCATTCAGCATATGAAACTTGAAAATAAAAGCAGAAGCATTTGATAGTCATTTGTTTTAGACTTGTAATAATTCTAGACTATAGAGCTAAACTCGATGTATAAGAACAGATGAAATCAAAACTTGAATAATTCCTTTTAGACTTTGTTCTTAGAATCAAGATTCAAGATTTACATGTCAGAAGTCTCAAGATGGCGATCATAATAACAACTGATTACAAAGCAGCATACTCATGCTTCTAAATGCGCGAGTCCGAAATTATCCCCTGTATGGTCAGATCATTCTTCAGTTTCTCCAAGCCCCATCATAGAAATGGAGTTTAATATTGACTGGACGTTTGTACTATTTCGAGGCATGGGCTTATTTACATGGTGGTAGGAAGGGGAATGTTTACATTACTAAATAATTTTGTACCCGAAAACTGCAATAACTTAACCTTGATGGTAAAATCGACTACATCTTCGGGATAGGCGTTAGATAGAAGAATCTGCCTTAATATATCGATTTCTGCCTTTAATTTCTCCTTTGAACAAATGATAAGTGCACGGTGAACAAAGGTTTTGATGAGGTTCACCTTACGTGTTTTCTGGCAGAAGGAAGTCCAAGAAATGTATTGACCAGAAAATGTAGGTTTTCTGTACACACTGGTCAGAAATTTTGTGCCATACTACCAAAACGTCAAGAAATGACAAACTTATTTAAGGGTGTCTGCAAAAGAGAAGCTGAATGCTCATTGGCATTTGACATGAGCTTTATTTTATGGCAAGGACGTTACGGGGGCAGAAAAGCTGACCGAACCTTCTTTAACGGAAACCGCATGAATCATCTCATATTTAAAAGTAAATGCCACACAAGGGAAAGTACTTACTAAAGAAAAGACGTATTCTGATAAATCCAGGTTTCTTCCTCTCAAATAGTATTCATTAGCGAATACTCTTATTTTTACAAGCGTTTAAGTAAAATATATTTGCCACATTGTTATGCGTGTCTTTTAGGAAGAATAAGATATTTTCATATCTTCTCTTAATTTCTTCATCTTCAAACCAATGTGAGAAAAGGTTCGTCTTGACCTCCCTGTGCTTGAGGTTCCTTCTCTTTGCACAGTTGATGTAACTTTCCCCGCTCTCTGAGGCTCGTCTAAGGAAACATGCTTCCCTTCCAAGAACTCGTATTTCTTCTTCAACTCATGAATTCCTCTCTACAAAGTGACCCGATACAAAAATACGAAGTAGCAAGAATGAAACAGTAAATGAAACTTCTGTTTATTTTTGCTCGATTTCTTGAAGAAGAGGCTGAGAAATTTTAGAGCAAGAAATGCCTGTATAAGAACAATGACCCTCAAACAGGGGAACATTGAACCATTTTGATTGCGAAGATGGTGAGGAGTTAATCCAATACAGAGTCATGTTGCCCTGACTCCAAAAATTAGTGTAGAACTCGCCGAGACAGGAAGTCAAGGTTACTGCCCCCCATATATTAGGATGGAAGAATTTTGGCATCACCTATCTTACGCAGGACATTTTCTCATGCACTGGGAGGCAATGAAGACAGCATATCTAAAACAGATAAAGTCAAGTATGCAAAGGAACAATTGTAGAGAAACATTTGTCTGAGAGACAGACGAAAGAGCCTCTCTTTCAAAGCAGTTTCAGATGTATCATATTTTCTATTTTGGGCGTAAGAGTCTCCAGTAAAGACAATATTCAATAATCATCCTATTTAATAAGCGCTCCAAATGTTCAAAATTAAGACCCCGTCTCTAACAGTCTTCCTATTACAGTGGGTAAAAGAGCATGTTACTGAAACATTTGAAATAAATTGCAAATGATAGAGCTTTTACCTACGATGGATATGTGTGTATATCCACGGAGGTAGCTTATGGAGTTTCTTTATTCTAGTCAGGTGTTTTATGAATCCGTTTCCCAAATTTGAAGAGGTTATTGGAAGGGTTATGATGAACATTAGATTTTGTCATAAAATAATAAACAGTCATATATTTGTCACTATTTTGTGTCAGGTTTAAATGTTTTAGAGTATCTGCATTTTAAAATGATTTTAAGTAATAGCATTTTCAATGCTTTCTTAACTAAAACTATAACTATAAAAGAGCGAAAAGATCACATCTATGATTGAAAATTAAAATAGGATCTGCAGTTCGTATTATAGAAACAAAGGCTTCACTTCTTAAAATCTTGATGTAGTAACTTCAGATTATAGATTTTTAAAATTTAAATATCTGTTTTATTAGTATGTGTACATATTTTTTGAAACTTCTTTTGAAGAGAGTTGTCTTCTTGATTTCAAGCTTTGTGTGGTTTTGATCAGTTTTCCGATTTTCAGAATTGGCAATAATCATTTTGTGGGAAATGAGAAAAAAGGGGCTTAGAAATTGACAATAAAATTTACTGGCAACCTCTACACAAACGAAAAATTTGCTGGTGATTTTTGTAGGTAATTTTAAGCGCCCAACATGTCGTAAATAGCCAATTTTTTTCAAAATCATTTTATAGTACGGAGCTATGTTTTGCCAAACCAGTAATTTGCTTGGCCATAGACTCTGTTTTTCTTCAATTCCTCCTGTCGCTTTAACATCATCAAATAACAATAGACGCGAGACTGTGGTATGATGGTCTCTGTCATTGGCATTAAATGTTTCTGTAGAAAACAAGACAAGTTAATTATTTACCTCATGTTCCAGATCCAAAGAGATCGTTTCTCTGATTCCTGATTTCGTCTCTTGGTATCTCTCTTGCATTTCAAGAACTGCCTCGTCCCATTCTTTCCTATTCTTTATAATTGTTTGTTTAACAATATATGGTATCTCTGACTTGTCTTTCATCAGACCCTCTTTGGCTTCTGATATCATTTTAGTCAACTTGGTATAGTCATGCTTTCTTGCAGAATTCTCCTCTAGTGTATTGATGGTAGATTGCAGTTCGTCTAAGACTGAATTCTACAATAAAACACAGGCATAGTGATTCTTTACACCAGGGCAGATAGAATCTCTGACATTCGAGACAATCAAATACCGCGAAGCCCAATAAGACTTAAATGAAGAGCTATGAACTTTACTGGTTTCCGCAGAAATGCCCCAAGAAATGCCCCAATAAACGTTGCTGATAAAGAGAATCTTCAGGTTCAGGGAGGTGCAAAGCAAAGGCCTTTCGGTGTAGGAGGTGACGAGGTGCTGGAGGTAAATGGAGATATCTTATGATCTGATTCAGGGTATGATTATTATTGATAATGTTAAACATGGACGAACGGAAAGTTTCTGTATGATCCCATTGACTTGTATGCACTTTTGCACAGTGAGTTAGAAAAGGAGATCCATAGCCACAGTGGTGATTGCTAAATCTCATTAATGAACTTTACTATATGAAGTGGCTCTGAATCCTTACCTGCATTTCAATCTTTTGCATGAGAAGATCCTTCTCGTTATCAAATGACTCTTTGGCTTCTTCCAGTTTTGCTTTGGTTTCAGTCAGCTCGTTGTTTACTCGTCGGAGAACAATTGCAAGATTTCGAATACTCTCAGCATTGTTATGCATTTCTTGAAAAAAATGGAAATTGAGACTCATCATTTTGTGATTAAGATCGCGTATTCTATTTTAGTAAGGAAACTGTAGAAGAACAATATAAGTTAATCTGTAGTGAACTCCAACAGAATTTTACACCAGCGAACCTTACTAAGCATTCGGGGACACAGAGAGGCTGGTTGACACATTATTGCACGAAGTTATCGTAACAGGAATCCTCTTCTTGAATTTTACAATATTTAATTTTGTTTTCTTGTTTCCCAGAATTAGGAGAAGAAGGTGATCTCCTGAAAACCATATGAATGTTTCAAATGCTTGGATTTCGCTGGATAGTTGGTTGGAAGTCTTAACCACTTCACCATACCTATCTCCATAAACCCTGTTGAGGAGAGTAATGAAAAATGCCGTCAATTGACAAGACAGGCGGACAGATGAACAGTTGATTTAACGTAGAAAAATTGATATTTTAATAGTCCTAAGTCCCATGGTGTTGCTTCTTTGCAGTGCTTAATAGAATTTATTGAATAATTCTAGCCGATTCTTCATGATGATTGATGTCAGTTTGCATTTTTTCTTTAAAAGCTCTTGCAAGTGCCACTAGTTTTCCTCACAAACGGAGGCAACTAAAGGTGTGCATGCCATATAACCATAACAGCCAGTGACAACGTAGAGCTTGCTCCATGAATAACTGTTTCGCCTCGTGATAAAATATTACTCACCTGTAAAGAAGTTCAGGTAAGAGGTCCTACTTACTTCCATTGTTTGACAATTTCTAAGGTTCCTTTATTATTTGTAATTTACATCGGTAATGTCGTTGAACATTTTCTCTTCTTGATTTTTGGAAGCCTCGTTGTATTCTATATTCTTATTATATATCAAGAAAAGCCCAGGATTCGCATTCTTATAAGGGCCTTCTTACAAAAGAAAAGAAAATTAGACCAAATTTGTAAGGTTTGATAAGAAATAACAGCTTGGCTTTCAATTATTGGTAGAAGATGACGAAAATGAACTTCACAGATTTCCCAGAGGTAACTTGTGTGATAACAAACTTTGACGAATACTTAAATTACTATTTGACGAATCTTCACGGCGTATCCTATCCAAGTATTTAACTCCAGCTGTTTTACTTACAATTTGTTACATGTTAACCCATGCTGTTTCTGATTTCCGGTTGCCTTCCATTCACTAAATTGCCGTACATTTCACAAAAGGAGTTTAAATATTTGAATCGAAGTCAACTGATCCTTGGGTACAAACAAAGTAACTCTCAATTTCTGGTCATTCATCAGTTAGCATTTTAGGTTGAGCTTATACTACGACTTGGTGTTTACATTTCATTTATTTCGTCATTCATTCTGGAAATTTTGTTACGCTCAGATATCAAATAAGGAATAAACTATCGTAGCTCTCAACTGTGCTCAATGTACAATCTGCATTGTGTTACCGATTTACGAAAAACAATGAGATCAAACTTCCCAAGCTTTAAGAACAGACTCCATGATTATAACTGTTGTAACTGTTTGTAGTACTTGAACAGTGCCTTCGAATGGTGTTTAATCTGCTGTCATCGGAAGTCTGGAATGCACAATACCCGCACTGTAAAGAACACCTAATATAGCAGCTTGCTCAAGTCAAATTGCGTTCAGTAAATGGTAACTTGTGTGAATTTAACATCTGATACTTTGTCATGTTCGCTAAGCTGTGCTCTTATAAACATATTGAAACGGAAACACTACCTTCTTGCATTTGACGAATCTGCCTGTTCCCCATCTTTCTTCAGATATCTGTCGTAGTACCAGTCACAAGCAGCGACGCAGGTTTACAACAGCGTAGTGGATGTTGGTTCTTATGCGCTTTTCAATTGTGACGTCACACACCATTTTATGACTTCAAATTAATTCAGTGACGTCACTCTTTGAGAACGAGGTCTTCTTCATTTAAGAAATTCATGAGCCAGGTTAAATATAATCTTCCTTCTCTTTGGTTTTGATCTATCCTTTTTTCTGCTCAATTATACTATTTACGATCATAAGTCTCTTAGCTTTCCAATGAATATTACTTCACCTCGCTCAATTTACCGGCAAAAAGATATCTTAACAGTAATATTTGATAAGGACTATTTGCACATTGATGAAGTAAATATATACTGACCATATCTGTATTATGTAAATATCACTTTCTCCTGATGTAGTAAACAAGGGCTTTGTAGATAGTTTCGACACATTTTTCAAACATCTTTTAAGCAAGCATTTTCAAGAGTATTTTACAGCGTATTATGCATCATATTAATTTATTTCTTTGTAATTATGACGTTGAGCACTCGAAGGAAATGAGAAGATTCTTATTTTTATGACACTGATTTAGTCCAATGAGGCTACGTCAGTACTTTAAAGTGTCAAATAGAAGAGACTTCTAATTGGTCCTTTTCGGTTAACCGTTCAGCTTCACGGACATTGATTGGTCAAAACAACACCAATCTGGCAGTCAGAATTCTGATTGGCTACCTTATCAAACACAGTTGGGTAAATAATTTGGTAGGTTCCCTTTTCAGGTTATTATCTGACGAATTGTACTCTGAGGAGTGCCAGTCGAAAACAGCTTTTAAGTACATAATGAATTCGCTATTTCGTGCAGTTTTATTATTCTGTACCATCAACAAACTTTTTAAATAGAAGAGAGGTGGGAGGAAAATGTAGAAAAGGAGCTACTTTATAGTAATGAAATCAATTTGGTATGTACCCAAAGGATGCTGAGACAGTAACAGGCATGAAAATTGTCAATGGTATTCTTAGGTGACGAGGTAACAGGGATTAAAGATTGTATCCGCATTCCTGTTTTCTTTCTGTCTTCGAACGGGTCCGTTCATCACGATACGGTTTGTACGGTCAGGACGCAAAGGTATACCGGCTACAGCAGTTAATCTTATGCCGTTCTCCATCGAACCTGTCAAGGAATGGTCACTCTTATAGTACTATTTTTAAGTTCCCAATCTTACTGCCACGCGGCACTAAATTTTGTTACACTGTTATTACTGTTCTTGGTACTAAAGTAATAGTCAAAGCTTGGATTTAAGGTTTGTTTTCCCAGGCCTTTTGTTGCGCCAGAAAAATCGATGAGTTATATTCCCTCTTGACTAATTTCCCATTACAGCGCTCATTAACTACTCTATCTATTTTCTCATTGTATTTGCATTGTGTTTGAACATTTGAAGTTTTACAACTCAAACCTGTGATCATTTTCCTGACGATGATGTATGATATTGCATCGAAAGCTTGATTAAACTATTTACAGTAAATCTATGACAAATTTTTTGACTCAACATGTTTTTGAGCACTAGAATTTTTGCCAGGGTTTTTATATTCCTAAACCGTATAAGATTTGCACCCGGTGTCTCGATAAGTCCTATTTGTATTTTGAAGAGTAAGTGAATGGATGAAGATTATGAGCTACGAACACAACGGTTTATACTGGATATTAGCTACCAATTTGAGAGATATTATTTTGGACATTTGAATTGAAATGAAATGATTAAATTCAAGGGTTATGTGGTTTTTATGGATGATCTTTCTGTTTCCAAGGATGCTTTGTTCTGTTGTTTTGTGGTTTTAGTTTGACGACACATAAAACACAGCCGAAACAACAAAGTGCTCATCTACTGTAAACGCTAGAATCTTTGCATGAAGAATCTTATTTTAGATATTAGTACTTTTTGGACCACAAAACAACAAAAATGCTAGGGTGCCAACTCTAATGTTATTAAAATAATTGATTTTTGTTCTCTATAAGCATTGAAACAGATTACTATCGTAAAGTCAGAAGGTAGATTTGATCTCTAGAATATGTGCCACTTATATTAGCCTCTCTCTTCGCATAAGAAAATGTTGAGTCGCCGACTTCCAAAAGCTTCATTTCAAGATGTGTGCAAACCCTCGTGTATACATTGGACTCAGCAAGAATAGCTTTTGATGCCATAAGAACCAGGGTGAAAGCCTTTACTTTAGCAGCAACCTCCCACTAAAAATAGCTTAAAGCTTGAATTAAGACCTTCGTAAAATTTGCTCTAGGAATATTTATTGGATGAGGGGTAAAAGCAAGGAAAACACATTTTTATAGGGATAATGCCCTGCATACTCCTCCTTGGACTTGGCCTTGTGCTGGTCTTTTCAGTCTCAGCCAAACGTAGGAATCCTTCATGAAGCATTTATCTTACAATGCATACTCCCTTTCATGGACTCTGAGATGCTGCCACTGCAGCCAATGGGCCTACGTGTTTCTCTTTTCCCTAAGGCCTGTCTAATGTCTTTTGGATGGTAACCGTGGGATGAGAGGACACGCTACGGGAGGTATTTTTTTGCCTCCTTCAGAATAAGTGGGGTTTAGTATGCTCTTTCTCGCTAATAATAGTGTAGTGATGACGCTGTTACGTAGAATAAAGAATATCGCATAACAGACAAATCGTAAGGACGTCGCCGCAACCTATATCGAGGAATCCAAACGTTGTTAAAGCCATAGAGAGAAATGAAGTAATCTTAGGATAAGTTTATATTTTTACTTTCAGTATTTGCGTGTTTCGTTCATTTAGAATAGTTTCCGTTTCCCATGCCTAGTCACTGCTCTAGCATTTGCTTGTCAAGTCGTCACTATCGACGTATTACGTATTTAGGACCACTCCCTTCCCATCCTTTGTTTGTAGTCATAGTTTTTGGGTATCAAGTGTCACGTATTTTTGTTATTACAGTAGTATATATACAGTTGTATTTCCATTCTAAGTCAGATAGAGAAAGTTTAGTTTATTGGTTGCGTTGGTTGGCACAGTTGAAGAAGACGCAAGAGGTACGATGTATTTTTGATATATTATATTATGTTTGTTTGTTTTGTTATGCCAGTTATTGAGATATATTATATATGTTAGTTTGGTTGATATATGTTATTGTTATGCTATGATGATTAGTATCAGTATTCTGAGACATTTTGTATTACAATTTTATAGATTCAAATCGTATGGTTTTATCCAATCGTATGGACGTGTAGTATCGTCATACACAGTGGTGTAAAGAG
>JAAAKL020014588.1:0-11876 GCA_010016065.2 Carybdea cf. marsupialis auct. non (Linnaeus, 1758)
GGCATCACTCTCAATTTGGGCCATTGACGTTCTCACTAATAGGGTAAAATGAAAATTGAGTTTTCCCTTTAATTAAAAAATATTCAAAATCGTGACGTCACACTTTCCCAGTGCATACTATATCTGCACTCCATTCTCGAACTTCTGAAGAGTGCAGCTTGACTTCAGCGTCGTGCTTCCATGCAGTTTTTACGTGACCATTGATAAAATAGTATAACGAGAATGGCCTAGTGTCACTGTTAAGTGCATAAAGGCACTACTGTTGATCAAGGATTCCTCGTTAGTCACATTGTGTAAACGAGGGGGAAAGAAAGACTCAGATTGGTGTTTGACTTTCTGTAGTGATGCGTTCTTCAACTCGGCAGAGTTTCATCTTCTGCAGCAAAATATTTTGTACGCCGATATAAATTATTACCTGTTGTAACCTCAAAATCATATTTTGAATTGTCACACCTAAACATCAGCTCCCTGTGTGAATCGCTTGTATATAGATCACGTGTCTGTAATATCAGGTAAATCCCTGTTAGATTTCAGGCAGGGCGGCTGGTGATTGAAAATTTGTATGCTTTCTTTAATCACTTATTTGTATGCTTCCCATCATCTTACGTAAAATGTATATCAGCCTAACTAAAACGCCAATTTCAGGCACTATTTTGGTTCCGGGCGCTTTTGTGGTCAAGGCATTGGTACGTTCGTACTCCTTCTTGTACCGAAAATTTTTGCTATAACGCTACTATTTTAGGAATGGTCAGTTCAACCGCATGAGTCACACGTTTGGGTTGATCGACAGCTCTCTAGGATTATTCATTGTTCGTGGCTATAAGAGGCCTGACATTAATTAGAAACTAGTTGAACACTAATTGTACAACAGTAGGCCCCCTATATATCAGGCTCTGAATACTTGTCACTTATAGGGGTTGACAGTGTGTAGCATGTGCACTGCTGCAGTTTACTATTACTATCGCAGACTAGAAGTTCAGAAACAAGAATCAAAAATGTATTACCGTGACTGGTTCCCATACAAGAAATGCTATCACCGTCTTTACCATTTTACATTACTTAGAACGAAAAAAATAAGGCATTCAAAGACTACTCTAAAATAATCTCGAAACAAGGTCAAATGTGTCTCCTGCGTTGGTAAATACAATATTAAGATAGACTTTCAAGCACTGGGTGAGCAGCCGGAAACTGCAAAATGCGATGCAAACCAATTTAAATGTAAATGCTGCCCATTTTAACTTCAACGGCACTGACTTCTGAAGATGTATGTAAAAGAAAATAAAACAAACAACTGTAAAGAATATCAGTTCTAACCAGATCACCGTCCATTTGTTCTGCTTGCAACGTCCAGCTTGAACCCTAGAAGCAGGAAACCATAGAAATAAAATGAAATTTACTACCAAATCTTAACAAATTACACTCTCCTTACTTTTCACATAAACATATTTAGAACAACAGAAGCCTGAATTTTGCCCAACATTTCAGGACCAATTCAGTTCTCTTTTGAAGTCTTAAAACACACTAATCTCACCTCCAACGAAAACCACGAACCAACACACACACACACACACACAGATACACATCGTCTGCTTCTGGTAACTATTTTCGCACCCCTCCCTCACGTTTGCCTCAATTACATGTGATGGTTCAAGGGCTGTAAATGTTACAAATTTAAAATGTGTTTATTTTTTCCCTCTTCTCCCTCTTCTTCAAACAATTGTTCCTATGGTCGACTATCTGCTTTGGGAGCAGATTAAGAATATTCTAAACTGAAAGCGGTGCAAAAATATCAGAACAGCAAGCCTCGCTCAAAATTAATTGGTTCATATGAAAGGTGCAACAGTACAATAAGGCACATTTTACAAGAGGAACACTTTATATTATAGGTAACTATAAACGTCATTACGGAATACTGCAAGAAATGCTGCGACGTGGTGAAGTCTTCCCATCTAAAATGCAACAGCCCTGGATTCCATTCTTTAAACATCTTGAGATCCTAATTCCTCAAAATACTGCGGAATCTACTAGCATCTCCATTTGTGGGTCCATCACCTTAGGACACCATTAGGAGGAACCACACCCACCACACCCACTATTTCGCCGCCTACTTATTTACAAAAATTGAGATCTCCTCAGCAAATCTATCTTCCTACTATCACATCCACTTTGTGCCCTCGCATTTTCATCCATGCCTAGAAACGTGTCTTCTCTACTGTCTCTTATAATCTGTTGATTAGATTTCTCAGCTCCATTGGAGGAAAGCAAAACCTGTAGCCTAGCACATCTTGCAACCCACGCTCAATGTAGACACCGATTACCACATGACAAAAATTCCATCTTCACCCTCTCTCCTCGCACTCCTCGATCAATGACGCATACCTTTTCACCTTTCTCTGTTCCGCATCGCTGAAGTTTTCCTTCCACGGTACAGTTAGTTGCAGCTCTATTCCATACGCCTCCAGCAAGCCCTCTAATCTAAAGTGCTACAGCCCTGAAATTGTATTGCAAGGACGATACCCAACCTCCCATAAGCTATAATCTGGACCTACTTGGTTTGTAACGTAGCACGGGGTAGCTTAAAAGTCGTGTTGAAACATTCTATTGCACATGGGCAGGGTCACAGTAACAGAACATGCACAAGAAGAAAAGAAAATCTCCAGCCAATAAATGCCCTGCCAGGTGCCTACCTGTTGGTGAAATAATGCCCAGAAAACCGGCAGTGGGATATACATCTTCAATACTTTCAACAGAGCCTTGACATCGTCAATTTCCTTACTCTAAATAAATAGAAGGTGCAAAAGTCCCTGTTAGTACCACACACACAATAAATGATGCAATGCGGAGGGAAAGTGTGATGTCACAATTTCGAAAAGTAATAGATTGTAGAAAAAATTCTCGATATTTCTGTTGCCCAAGTGGTAAGAAGGTTAATGGCTATAGTCGATAGGGAAGCCTTTTACCAGCACCGAGCTTTCAAATGTCTGACTTTGCTATTTGATGACGGATCCTAACTTTAGGGTTCAGGCAAAATTAACAGAGTCTTGACCAGACATTCTCAAGATCCAAATACTTCTAGTTTAAACAATTCGCGCACTACAGGTACGGTATATCTTGGAAACAGACTATTCTAGGATTGCTTTTAGATATTTGGAGTCAAGTTGTGACATTGTCACTTTCCTCCGCATATTCTTCGCATTTTATCAGCCGTGTAGGTTAAACTATATTATATTACAGACCACGGTTTAAAATTTCTTCATGAATACTCACGGCTTTCACAACAATTTTAAAAGTGAGGAGCACTGGAGGAAAGGCGGTTTCAATATAGCTACCGAGAAGACATTCTGTGGATCAGCCATCTCTCAATTGTAACCTTTAATTGGAGCTCATCAAAAAAGAGAAACGGGTTGCTGACAACCACTTTATCTTTACAACTGTGTCAAAACGTCACCTTCATCTTTAACCAATGAATGATTAAACCTGAATATGAAATGGGGAAAAGCCCACCCACGCCCCCGCATCGCTACGTCATAGATATGAGGCACATTCAAAACTCGCGGTTATTAAAATACTACCTCCGTAGACTAAATTTTTATAATCGCATCGTATTAAAATTTGATATGCTTTCATCACAATAATTTCTTCCAATTCAACCCGAGGAAAACAAGCACGCTATAGCAACAGTAAATCGCAGTGTTGTAGTGTTACATACAAGCTTATTAAAGATGCGCAAACATAAAACGGGCCGCAAAATGAAAACAAACAAACAAAGAAACAAAAAACTCAATATTAAGAAGTTGAAGTGGAAGGGGACATCATCTATGTTTTACTTAGCGATATAAATGTTACTCTTTGCAAACAGTGGCAGGTGCCTGAAATATCGGTTGGAGAAGGGTAAGGAAGTGGGCAACTGAAGTGTGACGTCACGTGCAGTCCCCATCTTCTGTGTAGCATAGAATTCATGTAGGAGTCCAGAAAAATAATCTAAACTCATTTGGGGGATACGTAAAGAGAAATCATACTTTAGAGCAGTTGACGTAACCAGGTCTTTATATGCGAAGGGGGAAGGGCAAGGAGGGAAGACACTGCTCTTGGGGCATAATATGGCATGAATGACCGGCTATATATATTAAGTACGATCCAAATCTAGTTAGGGGAGTAATACTTACAAGCAGCTCCCAGAACGAATAATTAATATTGAACTTGGTCTTCTAATAATTTTTCTTTATTCCGTAGTTAAAGTCTCTCACAGCAGAACGAGCCCTAGGGAGTCTTTGCGCCACTTTCATTTATCTTATTATACCTAAATAAACTGCTTTATGTTAACAAATATCGAATTCCTTTCAGACTGGGTTTATAAGAAGTAGACAAATTACCACCAAGGAGTACGACATTTCCGTTGCAATTATATCAATTCTATTCAAAGAATTAAATAAAGGGAGCAAGTGTGCCTGGTCTCTTGTGGCTGACTTACACCTCCGGTCTTCTGAAGCGAACAAGAACTATCGCCTTTTGCAACCAAACATTAGTTGAAACTTTTCGCAGTTGTGTTCTGCACCTTTGTGTGCCGATTATCTAAACATAAATTAATGCAATATTTAAACACTCACTGCCTGTCACCATTTTCGGTAACAGTTTATAAAATTTGCTGTTAACCAAATAATTTGCTTTATGATCTGACTTTCTATAGAGGGAAGATACATACTCCTAGCACTATAGCTGCCACGCTAAGTGTTCCAAAATTCGAGAAAAAAGGGTATCAATAGACGCAAGACAACAAGTTGAGTTTTTCAGATATCAATGCAAAAGCTTCGTCAGTCTCTGAATTGTATTTGGACTATCAGTGATAGACTACTGCTATATTGGGGATACTCCAGAAGCAGCAACGCCCCATAATATCATCTGTAGCACATTAGTAAGTTCCCTACACTATACCATGCACCAAATACGATCTGGTGACTGCAGTTGGACCATCGCGACCAGATCCAGCCAAAGACTTCACACTGTCTGAAATCCGTTTGTCCCGGATTGCTTTGCAATTCTTTCGGTTTTACTATTGACTTCAGGTTTGACGTACTACCTCGGGTTGAAATATTGGGGTTTATGTATAGTGTAATCAGCTGCAGAAGTCTCCCTAATTATCTACAAAAAGGTAAATAATTACACCACGGCTCACATGGGTGCAGGAAGCAGGAAGCCTATTTTGTAGTTTGTTCGTGTATGCTCATCAGTATGTTTGTTCCTGTATACTTGTTTACGGTACAGAATATTAAAATTGCACGATGTAGCGAAACCACTTTCGTACCCTTCTCATCTGACACTCCTCAGAGTACAAAATCATCAGAATGGAACACAAAGAGGCAGGAATCGAACTGATACCCAACTATGTTTTCAAAGTAGCCAATTAGAACTCTGATTACCGGATGGTGTTGTTTCGACCCTTCAGAGTCTGTAGAACTGGGTGGTTATCCTAAAAGGCCCCATGAAAAGACAAAGTACTTTCTTTCTGTCCCTGTCTTTCTCTTTTAGACACACACGTTCTCGTATTAGATATACTATCATCACATCAAAACTATTCTTGCATCATCACAGTTATTTAGCGGTTTGAAGTTACTGATAAGTATTTTGTAACTGATTTTAAGTGATTGTAATAAATTTGACTCAATAAAGGATTGAAGTGAATTACCTCAATTTTGACTTAATTAATAGAATAGAATGAGTTGAAAATTATTAAAGAATTATTCATACGAACACAATTTCCAGTCATTTAGATTTGGACTGTTGGGTTTACGGATATTGACTCGGGTCACGGCGGGTTTCGCGTATGTGGCTGGAACGTGCTCATACATTGGCGAATGGGTTATGATAGCAAATAAAAGATTACGTAACACTGCAGTGTTAACAAAGCAACAGCAACACGCTGATAACGGGATAACGAAGAAATACACTCACACTATAGGCATCTTGGGCATGATCAAGCCAATGAGAGTACTTCACTCCTTTACTCCTATTGGAAAATCCTCTACCAATTGCGTGCTAAAATGTAAAAAACTAAACCAGTTATTCTGTAAACTCATTGAATTAATGGAATACTTTAAAAGTAAAATAAATTCGTTGACTACTGGATTTGCTTTGATACATCTTTTCGCCAGACACTGATCACTGCAATCGTCTGGAATGAAGGTAAAACACTTTTACTAAGGCTTTGTCGAAAATGAGAGGCCTGGGACATGTTGTTGAAAATAAGACCTAAATCAGTGACACGCTTTCGTCCACTCATGCTGTTGAAACAGTCATGATCAAGTTGCAATTAACTTCGTTTTGACGTGACAGCACCCGCTTCTTTGTTTTCATTAATGCAGAATCCAGAGCGGCAAGATGAACGAAAAACGTGCACTTCCTATTACCAAACAGGAATCTTCTTGGCAGTTGTCGGCATAAGCCTCGCATTCCAGAAAATGTTGGCCGATTGACGGGCGAGTCACTTTTCGGAAATATGCTAGTTATAGAAACGCTACCAGGTAAAAATGGAATACCTTGATCATTTCTTTCAAACTCCATACCGTGTTATTCTTACGTACAAAGCTGCAACCAAGGCAATAACACCTTAAAACGTCCTCTACGAGGTATAGTGTCAGTACCCAGTGTTCGGATACCGTATTCCAGGAAGTCCTATATACATCATAGAAAAATCTTACAAAGCAGACATCTTTCAAAGAAATTCAAATAATCTCTTGATTCTCTACGGCTTAGTATTTTCTTTTATTTCTCTCATCAAATAACGTTGACGCTTTTTTCTTGCTTTAAGTTCCAATATATTTTATTCCAAAATTGTGATAATGGAAATACCAGGTGGAATATAATCCACTGATGATAATAATTGCATCAATTAAAGATGTCAATCCCCTACTACAAAACAATGCCCGATTCCCCCTTGATATTCCCCCTGATAGTAACTTTTGGTATTGGTATAAATGCTAAATTTGCCTGATGATCGTGAATACGTGAAACTCTTGATAACGAATTTCCAAATCTCTTCCTTTAGTGTCTCTTTCTATTACATCAGCTACTTCGGGAAGCGTGTGCTTCGGATGCCCACTGACACACCTGCACAAAAGGCCTTGGAATTTGCCGTAGTAGGTGCTAACAAATACAAAGCCCGTAAAGGCAGTCACTGCACCAACTTATTAAGTCTCCTGAGATCTGACCTCAAAGGCACAAGATTGGGAACACTAAGATCAAGAAAGAACCTGAAGGAGATCAGGCTGCACGCTAAGGATAAGAAGCAGTGAATCAATTGGAAGAAGGACTGATTGCAGCTGGAGGTTTGTTTATCCTTAAACCACGTCAGCAGCAGAAACAGTGTACATACATACATACATTGCTGTGGGCAAAACTGATTATTCTCCTGAATACAATATACACCGTGCTGTTATAGCTTTGAAACACTTTGTTCTTGTTGAGAGGTATAAAAGCACGTTTCGAAGAAACCTCTCTACTCTTTAGATGCTATTCGCCGTAACAAGAGCTTTATGATGTTCCCCTTTTACAGTCTTCGTATTTCTCAAATTAAGATCTTCCCGATCTGATTACAGAAACTCATCCCATCTTCTGGCCGTCCTCCGTATAGTCACCTTCATCCGTTTCATCAGCTGTCACTTCCATTACTGTCAAGACGCTCGTGTTACGTCTTCGTTAACTGGTTTCTTTTATTTTTCAACGACTAACTGCTTATACGTCTCAAACTTTCAGTAATTTTTGGCACTTTCGGAAAGCTTCACACGACCAGCTTTATCAGGATTTCTGATCCACCTTGAGTAAGAGGGCTTCCCAAATGAGTAGATGAAATGACAAAAGCGGATATTGTAGCAGCATGTCTGCAATAGATTTTGTAAAACGAAAAATCTCCGTATGGACATATTCCATGATAAAAGATGCTAGTGCTCCGGATAGGGTTTTCTTGCCTACCATAGCATTTTCCATCGTGTGTATGGATTTCCTTTTTCATGAACGATAAGAATTTTGTCAACAACCCGAGGTTTCCACTAGTACAGTTAACATGAAACCCTCTAAAGCCACAAATGAACTCATGAAATGCCGCCAGGAAGATGATACGATTACTGGGAGATCAAAAAGCCTTACTCATTTCGGACGTATTGTAACAAGAGTCCACAGACAAAGTAAACACTTTTTTGGAGAAGATGTACGTAAAAATTTTCACTGTACTAGCAAGTATGACAGACAGGATTCACCTATCTGGTATAATACTCGTCCCCGTCTCATTTTTAAAGAGATACTAGAAAAAGATGAGCATGTCACCACCGGATCTAGTCCACTCTGGTTAGTATTTCTTGAAACTTAATATTTTCAAACCTTCTCATCTTCGATAACACTGTTCTATGTGTCGTAACAAGCTTAGGATTCTTCATTAGGCGTATAGTGTCCATTCTCCGAAAGTGAACTACCCCGAAGAACTTTATACGAAAGCACGCTATGTATGCCAAGTGACAATCTTTCTCTCTTGGGGCATATTGTTGCCACGGAAAATCCTTCTAGTTAGATTTTGATTTATTTAAACGAGTGACAAAAGAGGTAATTAGATTTTCACTTGCTGAAGTATCGATCATCACGGTGCTTCTCCCATTATACACCTTTTGCACTCTCAAATAGAACTTAATGTACCCTGCAGATTTTCAGCAGACGAAGGGATACTCTTTAGGCCGCTTGTTAAGGCCTGTCGTGAACTGAAATGAGACTACGTTTGATACGTTTAAGATAATGTATGTATCGGGAAATAGACGATTCACACTATTCCTTACGTAGTTGCCTTTCATTTATAGTATCTAGTATTTCTCTGTTATCTCAAAATTCTCTTACATCAAAGTATTGTGTGAACTACTTAAAGCTTACAATGCGACTGAATTGCATGTGGTCAGTCATGTGAACTCCAACTGTGAAACGATTGACGCTTAGTGGTTAGTTTCCTTCTTTGTACTCCGACTTTAGAAACCTGCTCCGAAGGAGAGTTTTGCTCCTGCGGGACCGAACTTTGTTTTCGATATTGGCCTTAAAAGAGTCATCAAGTACTTCCCTCAGAAACACGTTCAATTTTCATTTGAAGGTTTCCACTTAGACACGCCTGACTTCCCGAATCTCAATGGGAAGGAGCCTTGACTGTCTGGCAGTTCCACAACCATTCTCGAATCTAATTGGTCCTCGCCGTTCCTGTAAGCACTTTACAAAGCCTGCACGAACGAGGTTCCTTCCCTTTTCACTATAGGACATTTGAAGGTATTTGACAAGATTTTTCTAACATTTTCCACATGTAGATAAAAATGTCTGGCAAGTAAAGCTGCAACACCCTATGTGTGCATAGATATTTTCACAAGGAAATTTTAGTTGGGTGGATGATATCCAGGGGCTTCCCTTTGTGATTATTGCATTTTTGTTAAGGACTACGACTCTTATCACTCGTTACTGTTGAATTTAATACACAGGGAGTTACTGCAGGTGTTCTGTGATAAAGAGGTACATCAGTGGAATATCAGAGATGAGATAACTGGTATCACTCTTCCAAACAACCATGTATTACGTGTTTAGAGGTGTGTCGCGTATAGATATCCTTGTTTTATTCACTCGCTATATTTAGACTTTGTTTCATATTTTGGACTTGAAATGCTTCACAACTGTTCCTTTCTGGTAAACCTGTAAATTGGCAGTTAAAATCATGCCACCTTGACGCAGGTATCACCAATAAAAGAAGTCGCCATTTTACCTGTATCCGCCATATTGACCGTGCATGGTTAGAGGAGTATGGGTCCAACTTTGCGTTGATGTCGTTCTTCACTCTTTCGCGTTGGAGTTGACATTAGCTGTTGGAGGTGATTGTGACTGGCTAACTCTAAAGGAATATCGAAGGTGTATTATTGGTAAGACATTTAGCCATCGCCTTTCAATCTGTTTGTATCCTCAGATCGATTTTTCCCCTGTATTTTGTCACCGTAAGTATTTACTTCAGTTTACTTTTAATCCTTGTTAGATCGATCTAAATCAATCATGGCCGAGGAAGCAGAGAATGAACTTTTGGATTACGAAGAGGCTAGTGACAACGAGGCCCCAGCCGAAGCTGCAGCAAATGCAGGCACCACAGCAAAAAAGGATGTCAAGGGTACTTACGTTGGTATCCACAGTTCAGGATTTCGAGATTTTCTCTTAAAGCCGGAGTTACTACGAGCTATAGTCGATTGTGGTTTTGAGCATCCCTCCGAAGGTTTGTTTATTTTTTTCATAGTCGAATCATTTTTCAATGAGTTGTTTGTATGGTACCCATGTTTGAGGTTAGTAGACAGTAAAAATAAGATACTTTCCCCCATATAACTCAGAAGCGAGACAATGTACGGTACTGAACGGACGTTGTTTCACAAAATCATTAAATTGTGTGTAACTCGACATCCACTAGCAGTGTGACACCATTAAAATTCTCTCGTCAGGCCATTATTTAAAGAATTAGCCAATTGATGCTAGAGATACTTGAGCTAGTTAACTTGATACTGTGATAGGGATATTTAGGCAGTATATTTTGTACGCTTTACAAGGTGTTCGATTCATCGAAGAACATCGTATTAACAAAAATTGCAGGTGGCTTTGGTGTCTCCTATCGTCGTGTCCGAACTCTAGAGTTAGTCTGAAAATTTCATATCCGAGTCTTAAGCTCGAGTCCTTTGGTATATTAATAACGTCAGGGGTACATGAGCTCTTTTCTGATCCCACTTGGCTTCGTTGAGCAATTGATCTCGAACATTGACCATGTTGTTCCCAATCTACATTTTACGATTTACGTTTTCAATTTGACGGCTGTTGACGTGTATTTTGATTTATCTTAGTCCAACACGAGTGTATTCCGCAAGCAATACTCGGTATGGATATCGTCTGTCAGGCAAAGAGTGGAATGGGAAAAACGGCTGTATTCGTTCTCGCAACTTTGCAGCAGATTGAACCAGTCGATAACCAAGTTAGCGTCCTGGTCCTGTGTCACACAAGAGAATTGGCCTTTCAGATCAGTCGTGAATACGAGAGGTTCTCGAAATACATGCCCGTTCTTAAAGTTGCAGTTTTCTTTGGTGGGATTAGTATAAAGAAGGACGAACAAGTGCTGAAGACCAACTGCCCTCACATCGTCGTTGGAACTCCTGGAAGGATCCTTGCCCTTGCAAGAGACCGGGTTTTAAATCTAAAGCACGTAAAGCATTTTATTCTGGATGAATGTGACAAAATGTTAGAGGCTTTAGGTGAGTACTATCATAACACCTTCCTTCGATGTAATTAGTGCCAATAGGAACATAGGCCCTGCGGTTTGTGTACATCTTGGTCAGTAACACGTTTTCCGCACTTCGACTACTCGCTCTCCTCTTTTTTGGTATTTTAACTGATCGACAAAGTGTAATGGAACTCTTTTTAGAATCATTATGTGTTATAGGTATATATAAAGGTGTAGGGTATACCGGGATAATTTTGGTCACTTGTTAGGTAATTTTGACTTTAACTCTTTGGCAGCTGAATTGTTTTGATGCTCTTCACAGATTTTCTGAGTGCCTTCAGAAAATAGCATCTTTTAAAACTCATAGTCAACAAAGTGCCTAACCTACACACCAAAATGAAGCTGAGAAAGTTTTACAGCATTTTGTGAAATCAGTTTGCCTTAAATATTTTATGCTAATTTATGCTAATTAGGCAAAATTTGCATTTTTTCATTGTTCGAAGAAACTTTTTTTAAATTTTTTACTTTGAACCACAAGATGAACCTCTAAATGATATAGGAGAGACTCCAAATTTTCAGCAAATATTATATAACTATTAGGCATTGTGGTGCTGAAAGGAGA
>JAAAKL020014589.1:0-11875 GCA_010016065.2 Carybdea cf. marsupialis auct. non (Linnaeus, 1758)
AGCACATTTACAGGGGTGGTCTCCCGTTGCCTTTCCCAACCGATAGTCTTTATATCGGGCTAGGCGGGACTCGAACCCACAAATTCTGGCACATGAGTCCGATTCCTTAACCACTAGGCCACGACGGCGATTGTACATATTTACTTTTAAACTTCAATGCCATTTATTTGTTTATTCCATTGATAACATTCTCATTTTTGTCCCCTGGCAAGTTTATTGGGGACAGCGAGATGTCTAGGTGGATTTACAAAGAATTGACAACAACTGCCACAATAAGTAATAAACATTATGAACATAAAAAAGAACACCTACATTTTAAAAACAGTCAAAAATCGCTGGGTCAGTCCAATGCTTATAATAAATTAAATTTTTTAAAACTTCTTCCCTTAATATATTTCCCTTTATTTACTTACATAGCAGGGTACCCACTTCAATAGGTATGTCAGTTGCTAATTATGATATATGTAGCTTGCATAAATGTCTAACGTACAATAGCAACAGTAACAACAACAACAACAACAACAACAACAAAAAGTAATTAACGGAGTCACAAAAAATATTAGAATAAAATAAAGTTGACTACTTCTAGAAAAATCATGAAGCTACCAACAAAAAGTAGTAACAACAACAACAACAACAACAAAAAGAAGCAACAGTGAAAACAACAACAACAACAAAAAGTAATAAACGGAGTCACCAAAAATATTAGAATAAAATAAAGTTGACTACTTCTAGAAAAATCATGAAGCTACCATACTAAGACTTCAAGTTTCCGCTAATCTTTATCCTTTCTACAGAAAATAAAATACATAGATCTTATAGTACAACTTACAATTTTTTTTATTAAGAAATTCTTATTATCGATCTTCAAATTGTCAATTATAGTCATAAATGTTTAACTATTTTTGTTAATTCCTCCCAGAGCACTCATGCTGAGATTTATAAAGTGAATATGATACTTTCCAAGTTCCGAGCACATGTCTTTATACTTTTCCACTTTCGATTATGATTAATCGCAAGATTAGTTTCAAACCAACAGTTAGTTGTAAGATATACAGCAGATAGGTGTCTTTGATGATTAAATCCGGAAGTTAATTATCTCCAGTGATGGCAGACGGGGGAACAAAGCTAGAAATATCACAGAAAACTGTAAGTTCCTTACGCATAAATGAAATATAGTTGGCAACTATGGTAAGGACAGAATCATGACGCCAATTGCATCTACCTTAATAATAATAATAATAATAATAATAATAACTTTTTAAACTTGAGATATATTTTCATTTCATACTAAGTTACATTTGAATACTCACATCAACAATGGCATATTCAAATGATTATGATATAGTCGCGCCTACAGAACAAAATTACCAAACAAGTAAATCCGGATTGCACCATTCTGAATCACGTTTACAAAAAATAAAATGAGGATAATACAAGAAATCATCTTTTAAAAAATAAACTCGCTATTAGATATATTAAGACTACTCAGCATGTCGATGAAGCATTTACAACTACTACTACAACTACTACTACTACAACTACTACTACTACTACTACTACTACTACTACTACAACTACAACTACTACAACTACTACTACTACTACAACTACAACTACTACAACTACAACTACTACAACTACTACAACTACTACAACTACTACAACTACTACAACCACTACAACTACTACAACTACTACAACTACTAAAACTACTACTACTACTACTACTACTACTACTACTACTACTACTATATAAATAATAATAACAATAATGATAATAAGAATACTATTACTACAACTACTAGTAGTGCCACGGACGTCATTATCACTACCAGAGGCCTCCGTCGTTGATGGTTGACCATGGATAAATCATCCTATTTTTCTTGGTTGTCTGATCGGCTGGGGCAGCGTTTCTTGGGGTTTTAGAGACCAATGCCAGGGTGACAGCCTCTGTCACAGTGAACACGTCTGTGGGTGTTGTATCTGGTCTGTTGGAGTTGTTGCGCTCCTTTCTGCGTGCACGTTTGTTCAAGATGTTGTTTCAGGGCACTTCGCCATCTTGTACGGTCATCTGCAAGAGCCTTCCAGGCCTCGGTGTCTATGCGGAGGGCTCTCGTGTCTCTCTTGCAGACTTCACTACCACACTTACTATTAAAGTAGTCTCAAATATATCATACACTTGTCATCAGTCTAGTGTCTAAGTGAAGGGACAGAAACCCAAGAGTATAATCATCATCACCCATGCAACCATGCCATGAATGAGAGAACGACACGCCCCGATTGCGAGGCTCCAGGGTAAGATTCCCATTTGTACTATCCTTTTCCCCTATCAACTTCATTTCAAACCCGCATACATACTGTCTTCGCCACCGCTGAACATTCTCCCGCGTAGTTTCTGTCCAGCAGCTAAACATGCCGTAATTCCAAAAGCATTATTCTGCAGATTGCTACGTAGCCACGATGTCAACTTTTTGAAGGAAAAAGCTCTCGATATCTAAAACAAAAATCATTGTAAAATTGAGCACAAAATGGTACAAAAATGCAAAGGTATTTAGGTAATTCCTTCAGGTACATTTTCCTTAATTTCTCTTTGCAATTAGTTACGTCATCACTTTAGCATTAGAGGAACTGTTGCCGTTGGGTGCCCTAAAAGGTAACAATAATACTAGGCTACAGAAATCTTAAACGTCCAAAGAAGCCGAATTAGCTGAATTATCTATCATCTATCTATCTCAGCCTTCTTTCAGGACACACAATGTTGTTGACACGCTTTTTCCATTGGTCTCGGTCGTTCATTGCTCTTCTTAGTTCGCACACATTATCAATTCCAGTGTCCCTCAACAAAATGCGTATGTAAGTCAGTGGTTTTCTTCCTCTAGTTGGTTGTCCTTCAGATGATTGTCAGAGCAATAGTTTGCTGACTTAGCTAAACTTTAAAGTGTTGCAAATGGGACGATATCCAGGTGCATACCATTTTTCTTGTCTCTATTCACACTTTTGGTGCACTCTGTTTCAACGACCAGCAAAGCATACTTCTCATTACACATTAAATCAGGGTTTCTTCGCAGAGGGCCTGGTGTTGCATTTTAGGGGGTGCTGACAAAGGAATCGTGGGAAAGGCTGCCGAAAGAAGCTGTTACTAAGAGAAATTCTGCCATGGCTCAATGGAAAATTTTCCTTTCCTAACAGGGGTTATAGAGACAATAAAACGTCTCAGCCCTGAAACTAGGTATTATTACCTATATGCTTAAAATGATCTTGAAAAACACTCCCCGTATCCGCACGAAACAACGATCTGCTAGGAAACAAGTTAGTCTAGTACCAAGGGGTACGTGGTATGATGGCATTTGATCTACTGGGTATTGAACTGTAAAACTGCGGAGAAAGAGTGCACTAGTCCCTGTCCTTACACATTAAAGTATGTATTAAGTTGTTGATAGTGATGTATAGATTGTAACATAAACAAAGATAAGTATACACATTTATACAGACACATACCCCTCACTAACATCGAAACAAAAGGGGAACGTTGCAGATCATGTACATACCACCTGCATGATAAACATGCTGATAGTGTAAATTGCTCTTAAAAACTCCAAGAAGAATTTAGTTGCATCTGTTAATTCATCTTCAGTTCCGTCGGGGTGGGGGTGGGGGCTGGGGGTGAAGGAGGAGACTAGGAGCTCAGCAAAACGAATGTTCCATGGCAGTATACAAGGTATTAAAATTATTCTAAGAATCGATTTGCCACATGTAAAGTCGAATAAAATAGTGAAGCTATCTGTATGTTTTAAGGCTTAGGAGACGACTATAACCTCGCCGTCGCTGTCTTGAAACAAATATTTAACAGGAAGTAACCAAATTCCAAAGTAAATTTCAACCCCTTCAAAATACGACCAGACGTCCATGAATGGAACTTCAACATCCAAACCAAGCTCAGTATAACATTTGCAAACCTTGGAATAACCAGTTTTCGTGCATTCAGATTGCAGTGTTGCCAGATGTTCCAGATTGAAAACGTCACTGAAATAGAGACATGAAAGCATTAAAATTAATCATGCAAAAAACTAAGTTTGTTTACATCAACGCACAGAACGATAATTAATGACAAATATTAGTTCCAGAATTTTTGCATTTCCTTTCATAGGCATGTAGACAATATTTAATATCAAACCCGAGGACGTCTTGAAAAACAATGAAAGGCTATTGCACATCAGTTCCTTTAAGATGTTTCGCAGTCATATATATCCTTTGCAAAATGTGGAAACTCGCCTGCTTAATATTAGGTACCACTATTGAACGCCATTCCTACAAAATACTTACTGTAAAGAATTTGTTAAGTTTTACAATGATTTCCAGGGAACAGTTAAGTACTACAAATTAGTTTGATAAAATTCTGAAAATTTCACCAGAGCCGCGCATGCGTCTTCATGGTGACACTTTGCATACGGTTCCTAAATCTTGAATGCAAACATCAACGTGCAGAACTATGAAATGCCTGATACAGTTCAGATTGCATCCTCTGCTTTTCTAACGTAAGTGATGTAAAGTACAACACAAAATCTAACTGCGCTTACTTCAAAATATACGCCAAAATGAAAATCTTTATGTCCAACGCATTATCTCAGCAAATAGGGCACACAATAAAAGAAAAGTTCAATGCCAAAGGGATCGAATAGGGATGTGAATGCTTCTGTACCTTCAGAAGCGACAAACGGGTACTGACCTCTACAAAAGACCTTCCCATTCTTTCAAACAGCAAAAAAGTGTGGTCTCGAATACTGGAAGCACTGGAAGGTCCGATTCTAACTTTAATCTAAGCCCTCACACCCGTGTTACTGTGAATCGATGCGCACAATGTTTTGCTCTTCTACATAAATTGCGAGTGAGGCGCAATGAATTACGTCATCGACAACTAAGTCACTAGCAGGGCCAAAATAACATGGAAACGAGACTCCTGAGATACTACAATAACAGCCATTATGTTGATGCCTTATCATTAAATTCTTTCTGAATTAGGGGAAAGCATTTGGGCCCCTCTTCATCCCCTACCCAATTCTGTCTTTTTCTGCAGTCTTCTACCAATATCCTAATCAGTTTTATGCAATTAGGACTAGGGCAAATCTCTTTCTTTGGATGATGACTAAAACCAGTTGCCTCGAGCTCAATTTCACTCGGTTAGTCGTTCCAAAAAGTTAACTCTTTGGTCACATAATGGCAGCATTAAAAGATGTGCTGAGATAGGTACAAATAGCTCTCTATTAGCCAAGATCTAACAATGAGTACGTCTATGACATAAGCGAAGCTCTAAAAAAACTAAATAGTTTTCCCCAGTGTATCACAAAACTACTGAAGCATAGCGAAGGCAAAACATGAATGCCTCACACTCAAAAAGCGATGCTGATGTCAATTTAGCAACGCGGAGGGAAAGTGATGACGTCACAAATAAAGTTTTTTAGAAATTGTGCAATCTGAATCCAGATATCGAAAGCCAACCTTGGAATAGGCTGTTTCCCAAGGTAGCAGACATGTAGTGTATATAGTGTTTAAATTAGAGGCGTTTTAACTTCAAAAATCTCTGGTCAAAACTCTGTTGATATTCCTTGGTTCCTTAAGTTGGGAACCAGCATTAAACAATGGGGTTTTGTTAGAGAGATTCAAAACTTTGAAACCTGATATCTCCGTATTGGGACAGAGCATCACTCTCAATTTTGGCCAATGAAGTTCTCACTAATATGGTAACATGAAAATTTTGTTTCTTCCCCTTAATTCAAAATGTTTAAAATCGTGACGTCTCCTTTCCCACCGCATTCAGCACAATTCTTTTTCACCAGAAACTAATGAAGACACCACACCAAAAATATACGAACAAACATGGAGAAAATGACGAAAACTGTTTGAACGAAGCACTGTTGACATTTCCAAGAATTCATAAAATACACTGCAGAACAACTCGGAGATCTGCATGAATTCAGTGACAGTAAACAAAATGTAATCGAACTTGTGGCAGTTGACGAACGCAAAGGAGCTCCTTTGATCCTTATTTCACTTCAATTCATCTTAAAAATTTGTAAAGGTTGGTAGCCTTACCCGCCATTTGCTCCTGAAATCAGCAGTTCAAGTGCTTTTAATGACTCGGATGTTAACAGGAAATCTCCGTCAAGACTTCCGCCGTAATTCTCTAGCAGGGGAGAAAACAAGAGGTAATAAAAAGAAATCTACTGAGGGCTCAAAGAACGAAAGAAACATTATTGGTCACAGCTATCAAGTTGCAAAAGTAGCCTTAGCTAAGATTATGCCAATAATTCCATTGGCAGAATAAGCAAAACGTAGTGTTCCTTCGAGCAGCAGTTAGGATGTGATATTATTTGTCAAGAAACAGCTAAGAAGATAATCACTTCTACAACTGTTAAAAACACAAATTTACGACCAAATACATCGTTATTATGGAATGCTTATTAACTGCCATCCTTATTGATAGTGCCATGGCTACAAATGCCACTAAGTATGTCAATAGCTCAGCATTGAGACTACGTCCTGATGTTCCAGAGCAGGCCCATAGAAAAGGGGGGCTAGGAGAGGCTTAGCCCCTCCTGGAAGATTTCCTAATGTCATATAGCCCCCCTGGGAAAGCAAAAACATTTGTAAAGTTTAAGAGTTGAGAACAATTTGAACTGTTCTTTGCATTTATTCTTCAGCCATCTTTAATAGCCTCCTACTGACTCCCTGTATCTATTTGGACTGGAATGCTGTCGAATCCGAGGACTCTTTTTAGGTCATTTAGGCCTAGCCCCCGCCAATGATTTCTGTTCCAAAATTAGCCCCCCTGCTCAAACGAGGTCAGCTACAGGGCTGTTCCAGAGATACATCTCAAATGTGAATTTTTCATGAAAACTACACTCATAAGGTGCGACATAGTTGCAAATTATGTTGTTATAACAGGTTTCTACCTCCATTTCCCTTATGACCTTTAACGACATTTATGTCTCTTATTCAAGGTATGAGTGGTACACGAGTACAATTTACCATCAGTCAAAGTTCACACCAAAAATTGAAGTTAAAATGAGAATACCTGGTTCAATGAGTAAATCAACGATATCATTGATGTTATTTTGAACAAACAGTAAATGTCCATGTTCATCGTGTCCCTGTAAAATATCAAGAATGCAAAGTAATCGGATTACAAAAACAGAATCTGTCCCGTCTCACCATCAAAATATCTTTAGAAAATCATACCGAAAAGAAAGTAGTCAAGTTTAGCAAGAGGGAAGGTGTTGTCATAAAACTTGTCTATCGATATTACCAAAAAGCATATTCCTCGCTTACAAGAGACAATTATTCTAAGATACCTATCACTGACGTCGTAACTTAAGCAATCCTCTCGGGAAACTATACTATAATATTGTTGCCGACGTACCATTTTATAACATTCTTAATTCTGTATAACAAAAAAGAAATACGTATGCACTTCTTTCCAACGCATGCTAATGGGAAAAAATCGGAATTACTCAGTGTATCTACGAGATATACCAACCAATGCCACTTGGGTCGCTAGAGCGATTAAACGGGCAAATCAAACAACAGAAGTGAACTGCCCTGAATGAGTAAGGAATCTACCTGCAAGAGAAAAATGACATCAAAAGATGACATCAAAAGCGGATGAGGTGACAGGCAAGAGAAAATCATTGCAACGGCTGGTCTAGAGGCTACAATTTTTCAGTTGCAAGTTCAGAGTTACCGTATTATCTGGCAAATGAACGTACGATATACTGTCTAATTATTTGGGCCGCGAGGCTGTTAAACATCGGCAGGCCAATTGCAGCGCTTAGAACGCGACACTCATGTCCATCTCCTATCCATGTATCAACAACCAATGGTCTTTGTTTATCCTGATAGTTACTTCAATGAAATGGAAAGGAATAACGAACTTCGCACGTTGTCCAATTTTATCAGCATCGCATGTATATCCCACATATTGCGAGGGATGCAAGCAAACACCAAATCGTCCAAACCGTTTCACCAAATGCCATTGAAATTTAAATCCATCCTCTCTTCTTAGCAAAGTTTAAACCGGATAATGTAGCTTAAAGTTTCCTAGTAAGGATATTTTATCATCAAGTTGAATGAAATCAATTTTGGAACCTCATCCTATTTCTTCAGTGTTTGAATCAACGGTATTGTTGCTATCCCTGCAAAAGTTACGAGGTGTTTCTCGCGAAACTGAACTTGACTCACTATCCCCCTTTGTTTGTTAATATGACTGACAAAATACAAATTCTTTATCACTTTGGACTTTGAAAATGCTTATCCGGCATATTGTCTGATCTATGGTGTATTGTAAATCCCAGCAGCCAGTCACATTGTTCAAAATGACATTGACAAACCTCCTAATTACCGATGTATATAACTGCAATTAATAAAACTCACCTTTAGTACTCCTGCTGTACCTCCGCGCCCATCGGGTTCAGGAGAGCGGGCCTTGGTTGGCCATCTAATGCCGATTAAGAACTTGACATCATATCTAATTTACTATCATACCCTTAAATGTAATATATGTGCTTATTTGAATTATTCATAATGAATATATACATGTTTACATCTGTTTTGTTTTGTAAGGATTTCTACCTATTCGATTTTCAAAAGAAATATTTGCAATATTTGTTATTTTGATTTCTCAAGTCACTATCACTTCAGGGAGTTTCCCTTGGAATCAAGAGTGATTCAATTGGAAGATTGGCAAGGATAAACTTCAAGAGTTCCCAAATTGAGAAACATAAAGTTGAAAAGCAAGAACATTGTGCTATTGTAATGCTATTGGAAGATTGGCAAGGATAAACTTCCACTGTTCCCAAACTGAGAAACATAAAGTTGAAAAGCAAGAACATTTTGCTATTGTAATGTCGCTGTCGCAAGCAGCGCAGGGTAGAGCAACTTGCTGTCAGCAAACTAAGTATTTCCTTGACTTTTATCTATTGGAGGAACTGTGATCTCTTTCACAATTCCTCAGCCACTCTTCACACATTACAACATTTCTCATATATACAATTTACAAGACAATGAACGAACGTTGAATTACAATAAATCAATTTGATTGGCTAAGAATAATCAGGGAGTGGTAAAGAATCGTGTGTTAGTATTTGATTGGAAGCTAGTATTAGGACAAAAGTTAGTAATCACAGGAAGAGGAAATCATACATACAAAAGAATCACGTGGACTACAAACTCTATCACGACACTATAATCTGAGTTTCATGTTCACGTATTTCAATCTATAGGTATCCTCTGTGAATCATTTTATCTGATGCAATCCGTCTGATGAACTCTTGGTTAAACATGACATTTATGCTCTTTCATTAGCACCTCCAGCTGTAATCATAGCCGAAGTTGCAATCATTCTTACACAAAGATATCGTGATATCAAGTAACGAGCCCACTGTTTATAAATGTCATCATGCTGACAATTCCTAAAATTAGCAAAACATAACGTCATTCTTTATCAATTCTGCAACAATTTTCTACAGTAATTAGTTTTTTGCACCAGGGGGGCTTATGCTATGATATTGGGGATTCGTCCTAGGCATATTGTGGGTCAAAAATCCTTGAGGATCAGTAACATCTGACCTCCAGGGCAAAGGGGTTGCTGCATCGCCTCTTCGGGAAATGCATTGTTTTAGTAAAAAGTAAAATAATATATGAAGAAGATCACTTTCGAAGAAATCAAGTTTCATATCGAGTATAAACCCCATACCATCCACGAATTACTTGCAGGTTCAGATGCTAGAAGAATGATGGCCTAATAAGATAAACCTCGCCCTAACCCCCAATATGGGCTACATTGTTGTTATAACTCTTGCTTTCGTGTGTACCAAGATGGCTACCAGCATGAAAAGGATACTCTTCTCCAGAAACCAATGGAGCCTTTAGCGAAATCACTTGTGAATGTTGAATGTATAAGAATAACAGAAATTTCAGCAAATCTACTGTACAACGATCCTTTAGCTTTTCTGTTAATAAAAAGTTAGAGCAAGTGCAATTCCATTATGATCGATGTCATCTTACTAGATTGAACAATTTAATATATACAATCTGGGAAACAATAGGTACCTGTCTGTCAAAATTATATTTCTTGGCTTTTGGGATTTTCTATACGAATTGTAGGGATTGCACATTATCCTAAAAAATTTCAAGTTATATTTTAGCAAGATCTGAAGTATAGGGTTGAGACTGTTTAAATTCAGCTAGTTTTCTGAAAAGAACCTGTTCCCTTTATATAATTGCCTCAATCCACAGTTTACAAGCATGCCAAACAATAGTAACTGCCAAAGCCTGAAATAAAAGCCCTTAGCACTGTTGCTACACAAACAGCACTAAACATTCCATTGAAATGAAGACATTTTGTGGGCAGTGGCACACGCACCCTCTTATATTAATTTTGCCTGCATTTTGACAGAAATTTCCAGGGCCTAGATATTTGTTGGCATTGGTATAGATGGCCAAAAGATTATTATCAATCACATAAGGAAGTATTGGCGAGAGGAAAACCATTTCCGACAATCCATTATCATCACTACTCACTACTGACTCATCTATTCTTCTAAAGTGACTGGAAACAGACTGAATTGCTCAAGGAGCTGGTGACAACTGCATATTCAGGTTTAACACGGGTTGAGAAAATGAATATGATGTTTATGTGTTTAGTAAAGTTTACTGTTTACTGAGCCACCATTGATCGCTCAAAAAGACTGGGTCCAGCTTTCCATTGCTGTCAACAGCGAAAAAGTGTCATCACTAATACTGGTCCCCAAATGTTGAAATAGTGTCAGAAGGTCCACCATGTTACATAACATTGTTTATAAGCTTTGATTGATTGGGATTAAAATGGCGTCCAATGACAGACCCAATTTGAGATGGAAGATGCTAGATCCAGTCATTTTTGGAGATCAGTAGGAGCCACCTGCAGTTGTATGGGGCAGCTTCTTAGAAAAGCCCCTTTGAGAATGAGTCTATCACTAATCTCATGTGGTTTTAGATATTAACAAATGAACAACAGAAACGTATTCAATTGAAGCATTATGGAAAATTTACATGAAAAAAAGGATAAAAAGACATTACTCCCTACAACCGTTTACAGCTTTTCTGTGGGGCATTATTCTACCTACACATCTCCTGAGAAATGAATACAATGGCAGCTTACTCTACTACTCCCATATCCTCAATAAACATTTGTGAGATGTTGAAATGATGGCCAATGAGGAACAACTATCATCTCCTTGTGAATCAATACTTCATGCACCCACATATAATTATTAAGCAAATAGATAACTCTGCAGTTTTTCTTCAGCTTACATCTCCCTAATATAATATATATATATATATATATATATATATATATATATCCAAGTTCATCACAGTACAATGAATGTACAAAACTCAACAAATGGGATAGCCTCTCTGTTACCTTTTTCTTCCTGGTTTGTACATGATGCAAAGCCCTCTATTCTCGACCACAGATTAGTCTCATCATGGCGGTCAAGCAATGAACAACATGTATGAAAATACCTAAGTAAGGAAATACACATATGTGAAATACTAAACCCAAAGGGAAAATATATATAATACTGTACTATCATATGGTAGTGAAACCTGGTATGTAAACATACATGACCTTATCAGACTCACAAAAACTGACAATGTCATGATACAGTGAATGTGAAATAACAGGAAACTGCAAAGATTTGTAAATTGTCCTTGTGCAAATGTCTAAATCTCACAACAATCAAGGAAGCCGATTATTTCAGCATGTTTAGATGATACGGACATATCCAGCAAAATTGCCTGGCCAATCCTTGATCACAATGTTGTTGCCGCAAAT
>JAAAKL020014590.1:0-11874 GCA_010016065.2 Carybdea cf. marsupialis auct. non (Linnaeus, 1758)
TGTAAAAGCAATTTTCGTTTTATTATTCTTCCTATTCGAAAAGTTTGGTTTGTTAAGATAAACAGGGGGGTAATAATAAACAGGGCGGGTTGAACTTTTCCCGAAATTCTGTTAAATGGGGGGGTCATTATTGTGTGATATTGGGTGGAAAATCTCAAAAATCGCAAAATGACCCCCCTTACAATTAAGCACAGTGGAGTACCAATTCTGACGAGTATGTATTTTGAGGAGTGTCAGCCCAAAAAGATTTTCAGTACAAAAATGTCTTCGCTACTTCGTGCAGTTCTGTGCCATCAACAAATACGTCTTTTCACGGTGGCTGGTAAGATATATCAATAAGTACGAAGTTAATCTTTTGGCGGTGTCCTAAGACTGCCAGTTCTCCATCACCTTAAATAAAAGTTTGAATATTCCAATTTGGGTTTAAGGGGATAGTTGTTTTAAAGTAAACATGAGCAATCAAACTGTAAACAACAACAACTTCGATGCAATAAAACAGCTTTTGCGTCATCGGCAATCAGAACACACCAATTGTCTTTATACCAAAATCGTTTACCGAATGAACTGTCTTTGATGTATACCTGAGTTTCAAGATTTGAGAACCAAAAATCAATTCCCTTCTTTGTTTACAGAGTATATGATAGGATGCGCCCAAGCCTAGTTTCGAAGATGACACACTTGTCTTGACGCCACATGACGGTTGAGAACTGACTGCATTTGACGCCAAGTGATGTTACTGAGCACATAAAATATAAGAATCGCTCAACGCTCAAAGAATCTCAAATTACAATAACAACAAAAGGACGACAGACGCAAGGACATAACAAAAATTTGCGTTTCCTCTCAAATTCTACACAGTGTTTCGTGTAAATCCACTTGAATTATCACTTCATTACTATATACAACTGATAGTTGTTAAATTACAATAATAAACCTGTGTCTTTATCATTTATATTTCTCAGTTCTACATTTCAAGTGTCCTTGGTTTTCTTTAGAAGAATACTCTTAACATTTTACAATGCAATAAAAACGTGAGAGTTTAGCACCGATTAATCATTCACCAGTATATACAACAGCTCTTTAAATTACTAGTTAAAACAAAATCAAATATTCGCCTTCAAAAAACATGTTTTCCCGCTTGGCAACAACAAAACAACGCTCCTTGGATAACGGCATGTAGATTATGCAGAGTTGTAATGAAGTTAATGACACATACAAGCACACACCAATACGATTGCAATCAGATTGCACTCCACGATATAAAAAAAAATTAAACTTGTGCTTGCGAGGCTCAGTCCTCCTGCGTAGGTGGGTCTTTGGGAATGACGTCCCCTCCTAAATGCGCTCCTACAATGTTTTACTGTGCTTAAGGCCCCGAGGTTCTACGGTGAACAATCTTTTATAATATCTGGTGTTGTGCCTGTGCCAAACTGGCAGTACTAACTCGTATCTGCAGCTTTGTTCTGTAAACGACCTTCTCAATACTCTTTGATCCTTCTCATTACTCTTTGATCCTTCTCACTACCCTTTGATCATTCTTCTACACCCAAGTACAACCCCTTCGTATTAACCTACTTCAAACAATTTCAAACGAAGCCTGTTTTAAGCACCGGGAGCGCAAGTATAGAACTGAATCGTCTGCCGACAGTACTATTTCAATGGCTATTCAAAAATACCCAAGCCGTATTTCGAATAGTAGGTAGCGACACATTGCTAAAAACAATTGACATCCCCAATTTCTCCTTCTCGTTAGACAGTAGCTTAGTACCACAGCATCGTGCGTTGTAACAACGGAGATCGTAGGCACCATTCCACGTGGTCACATTTTCATCATCAAGATCTTGTAAGACTGATGTCTACTAATTTAGACACCAATGCTAATGTATTTCGATGACTAAAAAATCACTTCTTTCAAACCTTCAAAACAATCGTTAATCAAAATAAAATCAATACTATTTAGTACAAAATTATAGTGCGGTTCTATGAACACTTGTAAAAGCCCATTCAAAAGAATAAAATTATCGTGGAACCGGTATCCCAAGTCCGTTAAAACTTACTCAAAATTCGAAGCCCGCTGTCCTAAAACTACCTTGAATATAATTGGCGTTTGTCTTTAGTCTATCGTTCATCCGGTCAGGCACTAATCAGAATGAAAAATTTCACCTTTTCGAAGCAAGTACGGTACTTTTGCTAATGGAAGGGGAGTTTGGGGGCCAGAAGGAAATTGTCAGAGCTAAGAGAGCACGTCTGGAACAGGAGCAGTCCGTCTTCTCTGTATAACGTCGATTGTCTCCCTGCGTCGCAGGTAAGCTAGTATGAATTCTGCATTAAAGTATAAACGCAAGAAATGCGTCCTACTACGTATTTATCCGTAGTGTACCTTGCATAGCAGTACTGTGTAGTATAGTATAAAGATAAAGATGATTCATATTTCTGCACTTGTAATATAGTACAATATTTGCAGTACAATTTTACTCGTCCATCTGGTGCTGAATCAGAACGCGGTCACACGTCACACGCCGAGTCATTTCAAAATCACGAGTCGGCCATACATTGACATACCCCAGTTACAAAAGAACCGCGGTGGAGCACGTCGAAAAGCAAGGGAGGATCACTCGTCTAAGAGAAGGGATCATCTCCAATCTCAAAATACAGTAAACAAGGGGGGGCCTTCTTCATGAAATTGGCCGTTGAATTACATGGTTTGGAATTCCTCGCAAAATATACAGGTTTCATATGGCCCTTTAATTCAAGGTACTCAATGAGTTTCGTGTTTCCTACATGTTTGCTTTGTACCGTCATCTCATAAATTGCAGAATACGTAACGGCAAAACTAAACTATGCATCGCCCTCTCTTAGATTAAAAGTGAAAACATGTTACAGGGAGTAACAGACCCCCATCAAGCTAATTTTGGCGAACAAATATAAATTCAAATCTGGATGTTTCACTAGCATAGAAAATTTCCAATAGGTCACATTCCTACTGGAAGATCGAAAAATTAATAGAGAAAGTATTTAAATGTGTTAATCTTTAAAATTAGGTTGACAAACAACCGGTAAAGTATGAGAAACTCTGCAATTCCTCTTCTGTGATGTTAAAATATCTGTCTAATATCCGGTTAAATTTCATTGTAGTAGATACCATTTTTCCCGGCAAAAAACCATGGGGCAATGTAATAACATCAGCCATGTTTAGAAGGTTGAAATTGATAAACCCAGATTATTATCATTCTACTAGATTTTGCCCAATTCTTTGTCAATCATCTTCCAAGAATCGGAGCAGGATCGCTGCATTTAAATGAGGTGCCACGTTGAAAAACATGGTGCAAACGAATAGCAGACAAGCACTTTCTAGTTTAAATAACCAACAAATCACATCATTGTAGTAGATTCGCTCAATTCAGTTCGCCACGTGCGATGACACGAACGAAACAAAAGATTGTAATGAGCCATTTCTAGCTAGCGCTTTCTAGCCTGCAGAACATTTCACAAGTAAAATACCAAACCATACAGCATATTTTTAAAGGCTACTAGGGTACTACACAAATTCAGTAGATGTTTTTTTATAAAAAAGTTGTCATAAGACAATATACCTCGACCCCCCTCCCCAATTCACTAAAACATGTTAGGAAAATAGAGCCTAAAAATGTTGCAGGTGTATATTTTAAATGCTGATATTGTATCTGACCTTTCTAGCAACCTTATGCACACTGACAGGAAAGGTTCCATCAGAACTTGTGAGAATGGCAGCAAACAGACTGCAGTGGAAATCTATGATCATCAACGTCCTGGGAGGACATAATACTTGAAAAGAGATTGTATCTGCAAACGTTTCACATAATAATTTGCTCTTAAAATACTCCGCTTTTTGTTTACCTATCCTTGTCCTATCCCATTATTCACGTATATGATAGGCTTTAAAGAACGGACATACATCATCCAGCGAGTTTTCTCAACTTAATACTTACGGCTCCTACATATACTTTAAAAAAAGTTGAGAAAATTATTGCCTTATTTCCTCGACTTGAGATGAAAATTGAACGCTAGGCCAAAAAACAAAGCTTTTTTACAAAAAAAAGTGTATACTAGGAATGGCACTTAGGGGTGCTAGTAAAGATGTATAGTCCCCTTTGACACTTGGGTACAATTTAAAAACGCAAGATCAACGTTAAATATGGGATCATCTATATACGATGTCACTTCTAAATTTAGAAACCACACTACCATACCATCTGACAGGTTTTCCACTTCCCCTCCCTTTTTGTATGCCCCACGCGTATCCCCTGCGCGACCCCTTACTTTGATATTACTATTTTCTGACATCACCAGTAAGAGTTTTATAAAATTTTCGATAATTTGTAAAAAGCCCATACACTCGGGTACCCCACCACCCCCTTTCTTTAAAAGAATTCTTGGGGTCGCTGGCTTCTATTATCTACAACTAGCTCCAAAAGAACTTTAATCAATCAGTGTGATATTTTCTCTTGCTATATTTATTTTTAATGCTGTTGACAAGTTCTCTCCTTTCTTCTGCTCGTTGCAACTCCCGCGTTCTTTGCTCCTCCCTCTCTACGGCAATCCGCAGTACATCTTCCGAGTTAGGTTGTTCTTGCGGTATGTTACCTGGCCGTTGAGAGCCATCAAACTCTGGCACATTGATTGGTGTTTGGCAATCTCTATATACTAGTGGTGGTTTTGATCCATATGCTGGGGACCGCCCCAATATCGAGGGTGGCCCAAAAACTGGGGTCTGCTCCGAAACATCCGTCGATATCCTACAGAAAATGAAACGATACGACAGAAAATATATAAATGCTTGCAAAATACATTTTAAAATATCCGTCACTTTAGAATTGCCTATTTCGTCGAAATAATATCCGAATCATTGGCACTTCTTGTAAACATAATCTAAAGTAAAAGATTGGTAACTGTAAGTAAATAATCTCCCCTTTTCTATTACTTTCTCGTACGTGCTTCTTTCCTACAAGTAGACATAATCAATACACGTTAAAGCACAATAATGTATCAACACTTTCTGGAAACAGTCATTTCACGACAGCAGTAAAACAAACCACCGTATTATTCATACAAGTTATCCCATTTTTTCAGAAAAAAAATAAAATTAAAAATATACGTTTTTAGATCTACACAAAGAATACAAACAACTTTGTGGAAACAACATGAACGTTTTCGAAAGATTTTCATCTTGATCCATTTACCGGCATAACGGTGTAGTTGATGCAATGAAAAACTACTGAACATCGCAACGGATTACATTGGAAAAACTGGGAAGACTGTAAAGGGAAGAATCAAAGGACACTATTGCAGATCTTCCCGCAGAAAAAACGCCGGTGATTCTTTCTTGAACAGAAATTGGCCACTGTCCGCTTCGGGGTGAAGTAAAGTCTGTAAATCAAAACAGACTTTGTACACTCGCAAAGTAAAGGAAGCTTCAAAATTAGACGCTCCCCTAATATCATTAAGGAGGATTGTGAAATAGAGACCTAAGGAGCACATTTAGGCTTATCATCAACAAACATGAATAACATCAATACAAGAACAATGTTCAAACTTGTCACCATGAAAACAATTTTCCATCAAAACAACCCATTCTGAAAACCCGAAAACCCAAGAACGAGCATCCACAAACACTCAGAATCAATGTTAAATAAAAGCAAAAATAATAAAGAAGCTAATGAAGAGTCGCAGTATCCTGTCAAAATGTCGCTTTCACGAAAATAAGTATCACCAAAACAATTCGTAAGTTTGTTAACTTAGAATGTTGAAATCTTCCTTCACATGTGAAGAAATATCATATAAAGAAACAGATGCATTAGTGATGGGTTTATGACTCGATCCCATCTACATCAATGTATTCTCAACCTATAATTACACAACTGATCAAGTTCAAAGTCCTCGTCAAAATCAATAAAAAATGTCAGGGAAGAATGAGTAATCCCGTTGTGAAGATAGCTGGTCTCTTGAAAGAGCTCAATAAAGCAACTAGTGGTGATTGCATTTTACAGCTGCAAAGCCAGTACAATCAGTCCTCTTGTGCTGCCTGGGGTGAACAGTGCCTCCAAACAACTAATCAAAGCTTCCTCCGTGACTAAAAGAAATTTCCGACTTCATTCCGAGACTAGAGTGAAAACTTTACTGTAATATCAAAGAAGGTTCTGCTATGTTCATAAAAAGAGTACAATTGAATGCAGCAGCTGCAGCTAATCCTTACTAAGACTTTACTTAAGCTTATTATTAACGACACCCCATCGAGCAATCGAGAACTGAACACAGAAGAAAACCAGAAAGTTACAAAAACAGTTCCATTCATCAACATGAATGAATGCATGTTCGTATATATTGCATTGAAAGTAACGTCTGACAACGACAAAATCAAAACTGTCATGAATACCTCCCGAAACGGACCCTCGTTCCGCAACAGTAATCACTTACAATGAAAACAACTGACGACGCCATCAAACAATTTCTCCATTACAAGCTCACGATGATTGGATAAATCATTACGAGTTACTGGTCACAAAAACGCGTAAAAGTCAAAATAGGAAACCCTAATTGGTATGGCTTTAAGAACTCTCAAAAGAAAGTGGTCAGCTTAAAACATGAAAGGATCGACTATAACTAAGAAAAGTAGTTTCCCCCAAGATACAGCACCATCAAGTTTAAGAAATTGAAAAGAGGGTCAAAAGCTGCTTTTCCACGTAAAAAGATCCAAGTAAATCCAAATGTTATAGCATTGCGCCTGAGCGTTGTTCTCATATGTTATGAAATACTAATGTGAACTGAAATACTGTGGTCTGTGGGTTGAAGAAACTTCAAAATTCAGATGGGATTTTCTACATCTGCTTGGAGAATGCTGCAACTGTACGTTTTAACTATGTCGCAAAAATGTGGCATAGGCCAAAAGATAGTGCAACTGCCACTGCAACAGTACACCGATGCATTGACCAAAATCCTGAAAAATCAAAAGTTTACTCCCGTAGTAGCTAAGGGTAAATACCACATCCTTGGTTTACGAAAAATGATGAAGATGTGTTTACAATACTCTTGAGGCATTTTGTTATGCATATGTTTCAGTTTGTGGGGGCGAGGGAGGGGTAACGAAGGCGCATGTGTGGTTTTAATTATCTAGCAGCGGCAATTTCTGCTTCTCTTTCCTGTCTTTACCCCCCCCCCCCACCCCGATCTTCAGAAACCTCGTCTGTGACAAATAATTGAAATGGTGCTATGATAGCACTTGTTTCAAACCTCAGGAAGTGGCAGCTCCCGAGGCTTGATATATGAAATGCTTCTGATTCTATGTTTATACAGTATAGCCGCCATGTCATCTACTGTGGTATATAGGCCTTCATCGTCTGACAATATGCACCTGTAAGCATCCTCTCTTACCGTCGAACATTTGGATAAGCTTGCTAATATTCCAAAAGACGACCTTTACCAATAAAATAAAACTGTAAATTCATGTTTTAATGGCAGACAACATAATATAATTGTATCTTACATAACGGACGACCACTTTTATAGGGCATGGTAAGAAAGGATGTGAAAATTTGAACTAGCCAAAATATCAATTTTTTATGTCAAAACGATTGAACGAAAACGAAAAGATAAAAAGTTCCAGAGCTGTAAACATTTCCAAGAGAAGATGCCTACAAATCCCCCTCCCCCGTCTACCAGAAGGTCTTTGCGCAATTCAAGTAACAAAGTATGATGTCAAGTAATGCATGATAATGTGTCGGCTTTCTCCGTTTCCATCTTGGTTGGCAGAGAGGAGTTTCTGAATTTCACTCCCCATAGTATTAGATCCTTTGCAATCTCTTCCTGCCAGTTCCATTTCTTTTTTATCATTGTTTTCCTCCTATACCACACTAATCTTTTCCCTGACAGCCTCTTCACTGCCTCCAACTTTGCTCAGCATTACACCGAGGTATTGCGAGGTAGATCCAACTACTGTTCTCACTATCGCTCTAACGTCCCTAAAGGCTACAGTTACTAGTTTGGGCATTCCTTCTGGGACATCCCTTTCCTAAGAAACCCATACACAAGTTCTCTAGGAACTCCTTCTCCAGGGAAGACGAATGTGAAAAGGAAATCCTTTTCTCGTCCATGGGACTTTTCTTGCAGCTCCCGGACAACAAAATTGTAGTGTGTTTTCCTTTGTCGAGCGCAAAGTGGATTGCATCAATATCAATGAGTTCCTGCGGTCGATTTACCAAGATTCTTTCAAGAATATGTTTAAGAACAGGTTCTCTTCCGTAGTGTTCAAAGTCAATTGGGTCTCTTTTCTGCTCGTATATGGGTACTATTTCACTTTCCTCCCACTCACTACGACTCCTCCAAAATCTCCAAAGTCTGCACCAAATCGACATTCAAACTCTAAACAGCTTGCTGCTTTCCCACTTTTCATCTTCTTGATTGCCTGTGTTACCTCACTTTTGTTATCTTTGCGAACTTAACAAATGCTAGGAAATGTACCAAATTCATTATAATTCGATGCGAGAGTGGCTGAGGGTGAACGCGAACGCAAATTCTGAATTACAAGCACAATTCAAATGAGGTTTTTTTAACTAGGAGAACGAAAAATAAACCTCAGCAATTAAATCTCGAATAAAAAAACATTCCATTTATCAAACCGGCGAGCTTACGTAATATGCTTTGACTAAATTCATATCTGCTCATTAAAAGCCTTGTATTTCAATTATTCACTGCTCTGAGTAGGATCGGTAAGAAAGTTGTTGCCACTGAAGAAGAGAGCACACTAATGAGACCACAAAATATAGCAAAGGGATACTAATGAGACCATCAATCTAATACCGAAGCATCAAAAAATCTGTATAATATAACATGCACAAAAATAGCTAATGACTTAAGGGCAACGTCCTCTTTTAAATTCGTGAAAAATAGTTTGAAATAGCTTGGAGAATTCCTCTTCTGGGCAAAAGGAAAAGAAAATTCACTAACTATCTATGATGACTGTGAAAGAATTGTTTAAGAAACTAACCTTGGCAACGTAGTCTAGCAAAAGGTTGACTACGAAGTAGTGCTATAATTTGTCCAGTGGGTTCTAAGTTAACGAAATCATGTCTTAGCACCGTTTACTTTCCTTTTAAAAAGCACTATTGCTATAACTTAAAGACTTGGTGCGATATAAATAATATAATTTAAATCATTAACTTAATTTCGAATTAGGTCAGAGTGAACATATGGTCAAAATATTTCAAGAAGTTAAAATTTGGGAGCTCGGCATAATTTAGAGTTGCACTGTGCAACAATAATAAAAGTAGTTCGAAAAAACGCCTTTTTCACATTGCAGCAGTAGCCCTTAAATAGCACCTCTTATTTGGAAAATAAGGACTTGTCATTTGGTCTATCGATCATGTACTCATTTCCTCTGATTTCGATAGTCAAATATGTAAATAATACTTGTACCTCGGTACGTTTGGTCATTGTTCAAACTACAGGTACATTTTTGACGACCGACGTTTCTTTCTTTCATTGCCTACCATGATAACAACAATTCTTAGGTATTTGATTTTCTTCGTCTAAGAAAATATAAGATACCCAAGCAAAACCAACCGGTTGCATTTAAAGCTCTTTAATGGCAATAACTTACACAGACCACATATCAAACGAAGAGGTAAGAGGGAGAACTAGAATGGGGATGATAGAGGGTGTCCTTAAAATGAAAGGGTTGCCGCATCTGTAAACTGGGTGAAGAAAGAATAATAAAAGTGGCAACAGAGTGGACCCTTAGAGGTCAAAGGAGAGGAAGACCAAAAATGACATGGAGGCGCATTGTAGAGAACGAACTGGAGAAGAAAGGGAAAAGCTGGAGAGCTAAAAAGTCAGTAGCCAGAAACTGAGACCATTGCAGGAAACATGCCACATGGCAAGAAAAAAATAATATAAGGTCTAAGACAAGCTGCATAAGGTTACTTCATACATGTCTGGACTCTTTGGTTTCAGAAGGTATTAATGTTACACAATTTTTCTGATTTATTTAAAATTGATACTTACTAAGGTCAGGATTGTTGTAATAAAATACGTATATATAGTGACAAACTGTGAAAAAAGAACAATCACTGGCATTTTCAAAGCTATGAAAATGTTTCAAAAGTTTTGAAGAATGCAGGAACATTCTTGATACCTTTTCCAAATATTTCCAATGTCTGTGGCTTAACAAGTTACTGTATGAAATCAATCTTCAGTCCCTGGCCCTTGCCGCTCAGTACCCAGTACCCCCCTCCCCCTTATGAACACATTTCTTGGGACCTAGGCATAGATTTAAAGATCCCTTAAAAGAGATGACACATGGTCTTACCCTGTTTAAGTATCTCTGGATCCCCTGAATCCAGGCAATGTTGAACTACAATATTTCCCCAGGTATGAGAACCCAACTCCTGCTTTTGGGCTCAAAATGCCTCTACTTTATATCTTCAGGCACCGGCACTTATGCAGTTTCATTGGACATGAACAACATTCTAAAAAACAATGTTCTAGCATAGATTCACATACACAGATAACCAATAATGTCAGCCCCTTGAAATGACTTACTATTGTTCCCAGATTTGATATCACAGTGAATCTTGTTTATCAAGTAAGTGAATAGTTTATCGTCTTAAATGCTAGTTTAGTCTTCGCACACTAACTTCGAAAACAATTATTACTTGTGGATCATCTGTATCAACATCTACACTAGTCAAGACTGTAACGGTTTAGCTGAAACTTGTTGGCCTTGGTTTGTCTTCATCCTCATCCTCATCCTATACTTACATTTGTTGAGTTCATTCCATCTATCTATCATTTTGCATGGTCAGTAGTGGTCACCTTGCCACACACCTTGCCTTATTGAAAAGGTTAATTGCCGAAACTGACAATACAATGGGTCGAAAATATGTATTAAGTAAGTTGGTCATGAGTAAGAATGTACCAATAAATATCTAATGTTACAGGAACACCTTTCAGGGACATCATTCAGGAACACCTTTTATGAACATCATTCAGGAGCATCATTCAGGAACATCATTCAGGAACATAATTCAGGAGCATCATTCAGGAACATCATTCAGGAACATAATTCAGGAGCATCATTCAGGAACATCACTCAGGAACATCATTCAGGAGCATCACTCAGGAACATCACTCAGGAACATCACTCAGGAACATCACTCAGGAACATCACTCAGGAACATCACTCAGGAACATCATTCAGGATCAGCATTCAGGAATTTCATTCAGAAACATCATTCAGGAACATCATTCAGGAACATCATTCAGGAACATCATTCAGGAACATCATTCAGGAGCATCATTCAGGAACACCATTCAGGAACATCATTCAGGAACATCACTCAGGAGCATCATTCATGAACATCATTCAGGAACATCATTCAGGAACACCATTCAGGAACACCATTCAGGAACATCATTCAGGAACATCATTCAGGAGCATCATTCAGGAGCATCACTCAGGAGCATCATTCATGAACATCATTCAGGAACATCATTCAGGAACGTTCAGGTCTAACCTTAACTCAATGATCATATTTTAATTACATAATCTCATCAAATTTTGAAAGGCTTAATCATATCTGCAATGGACGCAGGATGAAATATACTCATTAGTATCCGATGGACTAGCAGCACCTTTACATGAACATGCAGTAACACCAGCAGTATATTTCCTTTAGGCTTTACCTTCATAAAAGACAGATCATCAGTGGCGAAGCCAGCATAACATGAGTGGTCATGCGAAAGACCCTACCAAAATGGGCGTGGCCCTAACAACAAATGTGGGTGTGGCCCTGTCATAATATGCTAACTATCTAACATTTCATTCTATAGCAGAGGACAAGT
>JAAAKL020014591.1:0-11874 GCA_010016065.2 Carybdea cf. marsupialis auct. non (Linnaeus, 1758)
AAATCTTATTATCATTATTATGTAAATCTTATTATCACCATTATGTAAATCTTATCATCATTATGGTTCTTAAATCTTATCATCATCATTATGTCTCTTAAATCTTATTATCATTATTATGTAAATCTTATTATCACCATTATGTAAATCTTATCATCATTATGGTTCTTAAATCTAATCATTATCATGATGTCTGTTAAATCATATTATTATCATTATGTTCTTTATTTACATCTCTATTCAGCGTTTGAAAACTACCTAAGATGATAAAACTTTATTAATGGCTTACAAACCTACTTGTTTCCTGTTTTTCTGAACTGGTTTCGGTAACTACCTTTTTAGATACGTCTTCTCAACACTAATAAGGGCCATTATATTGATGCTTATCAATTAACCACACCCCTGCCATTGACGTAACGCACTCATTATTGATTTTGACGTTCCTTTAAGCTGACGGCACAGGATTCTAAAACGTAGCTACATTTTCGGACCTCGTAGTATGCAAGTTTCCCCTAAACCCTGTTCCACAATATTGTTAAGTTTTGCTGCTAAGTGGAGAGGTCGAAAAAATGACGCAACAAAGGGCAGCCCTTTTATGAGACAAATTTCTGGCCTGATCTTTTTCATTCTCATTAAATTCTGGAAAACTCAACTTCAACTAGTTCTTGATTGTAGCTAGCAAGCTAAATTTGTAGCTTACGTCAAACAATGGTGCGACAAACGTGCTGCTAACGACCAACCTTCAAAGTGGTTTCTTTCAAGAGCAAGTTGTCTGCGAAATTTGAATTGACTAAGGGGAAAAATCGATATGTCACCAATTAACCTGTCAAAGTTTATTGCATTATAAGAAGGCAGAGTTTCTATTGATAAGTATAGGAATGTTGGAGGAAATAAAGAGATGACTTGACGAGCTGAGGAGAAGGTATTAACAAAACAAAGACTTGCATACACGAGAAGAAAGCTTACTGGCTAACATTTATCGGATTCGTACTTTGCTTGAAGCTTACATATCTTGTATTAAAAACTATGAGGATGAAAAGTTTCTTTTAACTAAAGAAGGAAATCTGAGACTTTTTTGTGTTCCGTAAGAACAATTTGTCACAACATGGTCAAAATCACTGATTTAAATGCATTAGAAAGACGTCTATGGGGAATGTTGCTAACCTTCTGTCGTCGCCGTAAACACACGTGTGTACATGACCTTGTAATCTGCTAGAGGTTTTGCGACGTTTCCTACTCCAGGACACGTGGTATTTTTATCCGACATAAATCTCTCCACACTTGCACAAAACACAGGTAATCCAGGCGGGGCGTAGAACTCTATGATGCCGGATTCAAAATTCGTCTCAGGTCCACAGTCAAAGTCAGCATCAACACATGACTTCAGAGAATGGCAATATCTTTTCCCGAGTTTCTTATCACATTCTGGACGTAGAATCTGGAGTAACAATGGTTCGAGAATTAAATTATTGAAACATAGTAAACATTGTAAAATATGGATGGAAAAATTCTGCAACCCAGAAACATCAAAATGAACAGCGATGAACATTACTGAACTTAAAGCAGAACAATTGAGTCGCTTGACGACATCGTAATCTTTATATGAAATGGAAAACAATTTAAATATTGAACAACAGAAATAAGTGACAAATTAATTACATGTGGTACAATTTTAATATTTCTTTCAAAAGCCATAACGGGTATTTGCAGCAATGAAGACAGTGACTTGCAAAGTGCCGTGACAGAATTTGAAGGTCGGAAGTACCGCCTTCAAATTGGGATTGGGCCTATCCTGTGAATGTTTAAAACATAAACGACTTAGAGTGCTTGTTTACCTTATTTTGTGTCAAAAGTCTCATCATGCCATCCAAAAGTTATACTTTTCCTAAAAATTGGACTTTTTTTATTCTGTAAGGGGATGCAAGGCTAAATGTCCTATCCCTAAAGACACTACTAGAAGAGGACACCTGTGGGCAAAGCTCGCATGCTAGCGTCAGACAATGAGTAGTATTAAATTGTAAGAACGCAATAACAACACGTCCATCTTCGATCATCTCAACTTGAAGACTTATTCTCAAGACTAAACATGCACGAGGCAATTACAACACAACAACAAGGTAATTACGCCTCTGATTGGCCACTCAGAACAAAGGCAGCCATAAAAGCTGCAAGGTCGGAACAACACCATAAATTAGGGGCAGGACTTGTCAAATAAGGTTTCCTTCATTGTTGGATTATTAAAGAAGTAGAAAACGGGCCCTTCTGAATGTTTAAATTATTAGGGGAGGCAAGAACCAGAAAAGAATATTTTTTGTGCTGCAGTTACGTGTTTTATGAGATCTGGCCTTTTTCGCTTCTTCCATGTGTCTTTAAAGACGTAAATGCGGGTAAAAGCTCTTATCGTTTGATATACTATTTAAACTATGCACCAGTATTTGCCTCTAAGAGTTCCAGATTAAAAAATTCCTGTGGTGGTACTATATGTAGCTCGCCACAACCTCAAGGCAGTTCTACCCTATTCATCTCAGCACTATTCTTACCTTGCCTCAAATGGAACGGTAAAAATTTTATATTCACTTGGCAGAAGAAGGGGAATCCTTCAGAAGTTGACACCCTAACACTCATAAACGCTCGTATCAAACTCCACCTCTCCTTAAGCTACATCATGTAATTGTGCGTGTAATGTTTTTTATTTCTTAAGTCTGGGTATAAATATTCCTGTTATCTATAATATCATCACCATCACCTCTGATTTGTTGATAAAAGGTAACCCTGTCCCTTGAAATCAGAGTCTGTTATCCCTCTGGCAAACAACTTATAATCCAAATGACTTGAACATCTACCCCGTTGCCAGAACACGTATTTGTACAATTATAAGGTAAAGTTTGCAAATAAATCTTACAAGAAATCGTAATTGGCCCGGTCTAAGCACATGCGCTTCAAATGCTGTGAGGTATCCCGTAGCTGCAAACTCCCAGTTGAGATTGATGAAGGCTGCGGACTCCCCTTTACTGACGTCATAACTTTCTTTGTAGGCTATGAACCGATCCATCATCATCTCACCGCCAACAGGAAAACACATAGGTTCTAAAGCAAGCAAAAGAAAAAGGAAAAAAACTTTGTGAGTGGTAACCTAACAGGTATGAATTGAACTGGGAGCAAAAGCCAAGGCTGTGACTACTCATAGAATGGTGGTGGACAAGTTAACCCTACTTTGGCGAACTTCGATTTTCTAATCCTTCTAGATTAGAGGGGGAATGTTAAGGGAACCTTGTTTGTATTTACGTGTTAAGCCTTCCGTAGTGCATAAGTATGTTTGTTCCTTAATTTTCCATCTGTTGTAAGTAGTTGTCCTTGTGTTATGTGTTGCTTTGTTCATAGTTAATGTATAAATCTTTGCTACCCTGAAGTTCGTGCAGATGACTGCGTGTAAAGCTGGATGCCAGAAGTTATACGAGAATGTAGTGTTATCAAGAATATGAACTTGGATCGTCCAAGATAGATATGTATAGTATTAATCTTGCGTTCTATCCTAAAACAGGGCCCGTCTTAAAAAGGAAGATAAAAGGGGCGATCTAATTTCTGTCTTTTACATTTATTTGCAATTCAGTAACCAATCTTCGTTCATTAATAGTTTTAATGTCTAGTTTACATCAGTACGAAAATGTTATGTCTTGATATGAAATATGTGGAAAGCTGATCTTACGAAAGAGGTCATATTCACCTTTTTACCTTATTTCGTTATTGGTTACAGTGAATTTGTGGTGGAAAATAAAGTTACATGGGGAAACTCCAAGAAGGGAGATTTGAACATGCTTACTTCTTGGTTACTAACCTTTTATCTAAATATTCTTTTATCTAAATATCCTGTTATTGTGTTGGTAAACCATGAGAATGGTAATTCCAACATTAAATAGCCGGAGGTGTTATGCATGAAAACCAGTTAAATCCACATCGTATTAAACTTTCAGTACCTCATAGTTTCCCAGGATTTTCAGTTAGCGATAGGTTCTTTTTATCACTTGCCCTATTGCCAAGTGCAGACCCGTTACATATTTTCCTCTGCATAGACGCTTAGAATAAGGATATAGTCGTAGCTATGTTATGTCAATGTTCAGTACAAGTTTATTGTAGTTGTGAATTAGAAAGAGGCCCACAATATATTTACTCAACCACTCATCAGGAAGCAAATTCTAGTATACTTTCTCCTAAAATTTGGAAGCATTCTATCCGTTTGTAATGTAACTTCACCTTCAATTGATGTAACCTCAGTTAGGACGGGTATTAACTTCTTTTAAGATTCCTCCAACAAGGACACAAAACTGCAGTTTTAAGTTTCTGGTATTCAGATTAGAACTAGGCATAGCCTTTACGTTATCGTTGATTATAGCGCTCAGGCCGCATTTCAATTTAGCCTTTATAATAGGAACCCTGAAGTATTCGTAGTTTCCTAGTTCGGTAGTACATTTTGTAGTTTAAAATGTTATGCAATGCTTCCGCTCTAAGTAGAATTATCTTGACATTCTCATTATCATGTGGTTGAAAAGCATGGCTTTGATGTATGACTTATCAGCCGTACGAACGTTTCTAAGCAATAGTCTCATGGAAATAGTTTCTGTACCAATTCTTTCCATGGCAGTAGTTTCCACGCTCTGGACTAATAGGTAACAAATGATCAACTGACTGACAAATCCGAGCAAATAGGAAACTAAAAAAGAGTTTCAAAGTGAGGTCATTCGCTGGAGACCATTTCAGTCCCTTGACGCCATTTCAGTCCCCATCACACAAAGCTTATGAACAATGTTACGTAACATGGCGGACCTTCTCGCGCTATTTTCACTAATGGGGGCCAGTACTTGTGACTACACTTGTTCGCTGTTGGAAACAAAAGAAAGCCTTTCAAGTCTTTTTTGGAGATTAGTGTAGAAAACAAATACGGTTTTTTTCAGGTTAAGAAGAGGCCTCATTTTCACTTCGTTTGATAGAGAGACTACGCAGGAAAGATAGGGTCGGTCTCCTTAATATCAGTTCCTCCGGTTCTTAAGAGAAAGTCAACTGATCCTCATACTGATTCACATAACTGAGTTTTAATTTCGGATATCCTGAGTACAAAACTCCACGTTGTCCTTAAAAACCTACGTTCAGACGACTTATTTTTGCAATTCTGTGGTCAGAGCGAGGCTGAAAAACCCGTATTTGGCTGTTGTCAATATGTGGTAGCATCTGTTTTGATTGCAGCACTACAGCCATTACTTGTTCGTATGAGTATATATACTAGTAATAAAACACATCGGTATGGTTTTACTGATTCCCGAAGTAGCGACCGTACCACATTCACCACCATCACATCGTGTGGATGTAAATTTTATGTTAGTGGAATCTTTTAAAGGTCTTCCATGGTATGTTCAGTTAAAAAAAAAAGAGCCAACTTAATGATTAGGTTTAAAAAGCCAGATTAGGAAAACCCTACTTTTATCTAATATTATGAAATTTACGTACCAAATTTCGTAACCTCGTATTCTCAATCAATCGCACTTGATACCTGATTTTACTTTTCATAACGAAGAATATGTTATACTTTCATTGTGCATCCGACTAATCATATAGTATAGGTATCAGACAAAATAGGCAACAGGCAGTAGAAGTATTTTCCAATAAAGGTGCCGTTGAATTAAATTTTTATCTACATTTCAATGGCAGTTTAAATAGCGAGGGTCAAGTCACAAAATTAAAAATTGGCGGATGATTTTAAAAGGGGTACTTCAAAGTTAAAACATAGCTTGTTCGGGAGCTATCGTATCGTGTGTAAGCAGATCCTGTGCAATCATTGAGTAGTCGATTCTTAGCTTGTTTTCAATGACTGTTCAAGATTTGCACAAAACCCGATATGAGACAGAGCCTTTATTTAGGGTCATGTACATACTAGTGAGATTTCGTTGAAAGAGTATAGCCTAAAACACGATACAGCATAATTTCAATCCATAATAGGGTACGTGTCTATCACTTCCCATAGTCAGTCACTCCCGTGCAGCTTTGAGAGGTGTAAACACAGACATACAGCAGTCACAGTTCCACTACACCAGTGTAAATAGACAAACAGTGTTGTAAATTTATGGAATGAAATAAAGTACCTGCCACATGAACTATTGCTGAGCCTTCTGGTATACCATTCTTCTTCCACGTCAACTTTTTTATGTGTGTCCCTTCCTTGATCACTACGTAACATTCCAAGGGTTCAGACTTCACTACTCCATCGTTACACTCAACTGATGCTTTTACTTTTGCATAAACTTGTACGTTCACTTCTTGTGATCTGCATCCCCAATATCCTACGACGTAAAAGAAATAAACAAGAATATGAACTATTGGACCAGAAGTTTCCTAAATCTGTTTAATAAGCTGTAGTACCTAAACTGTTAACAAACTCCTTTTGCTAGTATAATTGACAAATTAGCCAAATATACTGTCCATTTTGCCATTCATAAATACATTTATAGCCCAAAACTCATAATCGACCTATTAGACTGATAGACTTTCATGTTATTTTTCACTTTCACACCTTTCTCCATATTTTTAAAACTATCCAAATCGTTTCTTCGTTCAATATCTATCCTGTATACACTTTCAATTGTTTCATTCTACCTTACAGATATCTTATCCACTGCTAGGGTCATATTTAGTTTAAACTGCTTTCTTTGTCCTTAAAATTTACAACAAAGCTGTTCGGATTCCTCATTTTGCTCTGGTCACCACGCAATTGAATTTTGGACTCCCAATCTCAACATAATTTTTCCGTTGTTTTCTATGACCTTTTCTTCTCTCCCACATTTGATTAAACTTGTATACGCCATTATAACACTGATACATTCAAAGTTTTCAAACATACTTTGTGACAGCCAACTTTCAGCACCCTACCCGTATCTGGGTCACTGTTTCTATATTAATGCCTCATAATTTTCAGCACTCTATGTTTTCAACTCTCTTAGCTTTTCCCACAATCTCGTTCCTAATAAGGGTTATTGAACATTAAAAATTAATGCTGTTTTTCCATTTCTGCAGGGAAACATTCCATGGTCTTCTTCGTCATAGTCTAATGGTATGTCACTCTGTAACTTTATCCCTGGAAAAGCTTTCTAGTCGGTTTTTGTTGTCTCATCTTTGATATTCTTTTAAAATGTAGCCCACATTTCTTTCCAATTCCATATCTTTCATTAATTATTTTTATTTATTTCTCTACCTCTCCTTTTCCTTTGTTCTGCCGAGATTCGATTTCCCATACAATTTCAATCCATTCATTAGTTGATGTTGCCATGGATGTTTATCAGATCACATACTTTCATTTTATATATCCTTTCACTTGCGCTACTCTGGTATTATTGGATTTTATCAAATTTGTATTATCAAGACCCATCCTTACTAAACCTTTCACACGACTTTGTATTTCTGATTTGATCCTTTCCATAATATCTTTCAAATTTATCTAGTTTATCTAGGGTCTTGATGCCTCCATCATTTCCTTACGCTCTGTAAATCCTTCACCTTTCATCGTCTTTCCTCTTGCAATTATAATCAACACACATTTTTTCGCAATGTAGCAAGTCCCCGTGTCCATAGTTATACTAATAACAATTTCATTTGCTGTTTGCAAATCTTCATGATTTTCCTAACATACATTGAGATTTTAAATAAGTAAACTGTGATACAGGCCGATCAATTTTGTACTCATTGGTTGCCTCCAGAAATATCGTAATAGATAATTTACATAGATAAGAACCAACTGATTAACATAAAACCATTTTTATATGTAGACCCGTTACAAGCTTTCCATTACACTGTATTCCAATCCTTCTTCTTTACCCATTCATGAGCGTTTGCCATACTTTCAAAACCTTCTCCTGTTTATCCATTTGCATGTACACCCTCTTAATCCAATCGTGTCTAACCATATCATAAGCCCTTTGTTAGTTGTAACATGCCACAAAATACGTTAAGTTTTTCATTTCACATTGATTGTTTTTGCATCGTCTACTAAAAATTGATCTGCTTTGCCTAGCACTGATGAACATGTTTCCATATGCTTTTCATGCCAAAACTCATTTCAACTTGCCTGATTCATTATATTCAGTAAATGATTTCCATTCTCCTTAAAGTCTTTCCACCGAATGTTGGGAGTGCCATTCATTCTTGAAGGAGACCAGTCCTTTCCCTCTTTATCTATTTCATGCTATACTGTTTCTTTGACACATGACTCAGTTATATCTTTTATCGTCTACACCCATTTGACTGTCGCGTTAACAAGTTGCTAATTCTTATTTTGCGGATCATGCGCCTTCTTCTTTAGCTCCTCTAGTATTTTTGTTTCCATCTCTTTAATTTTCTTTTCTAGCTAATAGTTGTCTTGTCTCTTTCAATTTTCTTTCCCTTTTTCTGCATTCTTCTATTTCCACTACTTTTAGATATTTTCACTTTCTTCCCACTTTCAAATCCTAGATGTATCTTAAATTGTTCTTGCCACTGCATACATTGCACCCAAAATATTACAAACATCTTTAATGTTGCTGAAATATCTCCCCAGCACCTTATTTGCCTTCACCATCACTTTTCCTTTTAGACATTCAGAAAAGCCCTCTCTTCATTCAAACTTGTTCATTTATTGTTTACCTTAATTTTCCTATGAGTCTAGCTTTCCATTTTCTTATTTTTTCATGGCAATTTTCATCCACAGCATTACTTTGATATCCAGAAATATATTGCTACTGATAGTTTATGCTCTTCTCATCTCCTCTGAGTGTTCATAGGCTATACCTAGATATTTCTTGGCCATTCCTAGTTTTATTTCATCTATGTTTTAGTTCCCTTGGTTGCCTTTCTATTAAAACATTCTCTCCACCCTTCACGTTGGGTAAATTAATTATTGACTTCTAAATCCTTCTTAAATCAAACAGCATTTTTCTTTTAGAAATTGTTCCCTCATCTTTAAATAACAAGCCACATGCTTCTTTGATTCTCTCAATTTTTCGACATCTACGTGAATCAAGTAAATTTTAATCTCATTCGCCTCCTCAACATTTCCTTTTCCTTTGACATTTCGAATTCTTTCCTCAAGGAAACCTGTTTATTGACCGACCCTAATTTTGTGTTAGTCCTCTGAAACTTATTCTCGACTCCGAGAATAAGTAGCGTACTCTCTTAAATTTTGTTTTCACATTTTTTTCTTTTCTTGTATGCTACAGAGGAAGGGAGAAGTTAAAACCCAATCATCAAAACTGAGGTATAGGTTACGAACAGATGCCTTAAATCACCATTACCCATTGAAATGAAATTATGTAAACTTGTGTGCTGCAAGGTTAAATCCTTACAATACTTCTCCTTCTGTTTCATCAATGACTAATTGATTTCAATATTTTAAGAGTTGAAGACAGAGACAAAGGAACCATAAACATTTAAAAGATAACGAAATTTCATAGCAAAAATTGATGTCACCATAAACCGTAAAATATTGTGAAAACCGTAAAAGATATCTCGTAGAAGTCTCCAACAAGCATCAACTTTATCTGTGTTACAAATTTGGACAACAACCGAAATGTAAATAAGGCAATACATAGTATATGAAGAATATTGCAAAAAGAAAATAAACGATCTTGTTTTCAAAGTTTGCTAGTTTCAACCAAGGAACAAGACGTTGGATCTACACATTTAGACTTTGTGTCTTTCATTGATTTTGTTTCTTCAATGAATTTCTGTTACCATATACTACGATAATTTTGTATCTGTTGACAATTAACAATGCAAAAGGGATATTTTGATAATCTCTTTACATTTCACTTTTACAGCAGATATTTTCTGTCATTACGATTTTCAAAAAATAAAAACTTTTCCAGCCATGAAGAGTCTGATGCCCCTGGCACTCTCTTTTTTTTTGTCGCCCTTTAAAAACATAAGATGTATCGTCAGTGAAAAGACCGAAAATTACCTTGAACCTCTCCGACGGCTTTAATATTGTCACCTGACTCAGTAAAACCAAGTTTTCCTGTGCTGCTGTTCGAGAACGCGACTTTTCCATTTGTAACAAAGGCGTACCTTGAAATATTTTCTCCTTTTGTTACTGATACAGTTACGGAGTTGAATAGCTCTACCTTCGTTGGGATGACGGCTGTGCGAGCACTAGGGACACCTGTTGAGTCAAACACCTGAAGTGATACGCAAAAAAACACAACTTTTAGCCTTTTGCATTAGAACGTCCTAAGGTACAACAGAATCTTGGGTACAAAGCCATAGTACGGTACATCACAAATGTAAGGTAAAGCGTAATCATCAGGTAGAAAACAAACGCAAGGTAGAACCAGATCGTGAAGTACAGGACAATTGTAAGATACAGTGTAATCATTCAGTAAAGCATATTCATAAGGTAGAAAACAATTTTCTCAGACTTCCTCAGATAAACGGAAAATATGCTAAAAATAGCTTAACCTCTGGCCCATGGGCCACATGCATCCTGAGTATCGATTTTGTCCGGTCGGTCACAAACTTTTACTGGAAAAAGATAGGATTCAATAACGAACCAGGGATATTAACAAACCTAAGATGAGCAAAGAAAGTCACAATATGTCATGTTTAGACAAATAAATATGGGATGTATTCTAAGAGTATATTTCCTGTAATACAAATTGCAAAGCCAAATAGTAAAATATACTTATATTTCACTTTAACGGCACCAAAAATAAGGAAAAATCCCTGTTTTTGCAAAAATTGCAAACCTAAATATTGTACGCTAAGAAACACCAAGGTAAGCAGAAACACTTCTCTTTCATATTGTTTGCTGTACCTGCTAATAATTAATGACTGAAATATAGGTTTGCTATTTTAGAGTGATGGAAAGTGGAGTTTAAGACCCCCGTGTGTGCCTGTACATTGCTATTCTCTTTACCCAATTTTCCGCACCTTTATCAGGAGTATCCTCCCCTTTCTTAACACTTACCCCGATCTCTAAAGACAGTTATTGTCTGCAACACAGAAATCTTTCTAAAACTCGTAATCCTTAATATAATATCTGAAAGTTGGCCTATGTGATATTGTAAACCCTAAGATACCTCCAATTATGATATTGCCAACAACATTTCGTCATCTTTTGATTCACTTAAATCAAGTATTTCATAGCAATGATTTTCAAAATGTGCGTGTGTGTATTGGTCAAATAAATTATATTCAGGGGATACATACATGACAATAATTTGGTCAAAAGTATGTGAGAAAGGGCACGTGATCCATGGCCCATCGGTTGCACACGGCCCTGAAATAAAATGATTTACTATGCAATGATAGTTTGCTAACTGCTCCAATCGGGGCAAACTTCGAAAACCCTTTAAAAGGAGCTTGAAATGAGGTTATTGAGAAATAACAGACCGAAGACAGACTCGGGATAGAACACTTCACACTCCATCTGGAATAGGATTGAGATAAGATTGCAAGGTTGATTAACAGCCGCTTCCTGAAAATCACAAAATTGAAACTTCATAGTAAGTAAGGAAAGTAAGAAAAAAGTTTTCCCTCACCAATAAACAGTTAGTTGTTGAGCATGGATCATTTGATTCTTGTCCGCAGAAGCAGTGATGTAAATTTGGCACGAGACCCGCGAACTTTTGTCCATTGCACCCACAATGAGCGATGCACTCTGTTAGCGTTTGTTTTCCAGCAAACATTTCCATGACCCTTGTGACATTTTTGTCACTTCCAAGCCGGTAGACGTTTTTGCAACCCTTAAATCTCGGATCTAGGAAATTCAAAATACTCTTCAATCGGTCAAATAAATTATATTCAGGGGATACATACATGACAATAATTTGGTCAAAAGTATGTGAGAAAGGGCACGTGATC
>JAAAKL020014592.1:0-11873 GCA_010016065.2 Carybdea cf. marsupialis auct. non (Linnaeus, 1758)
TTCCAGTGGATACAGTTTCGAGTTTTCACTTACTTCCATGATATTGATATGGGCAGTCGGACACATTCTTTTTTCTTCGCATTGAGGGGCGGGGCACTCTACAGGGTCGGGGCCTCGGGCCATGGCCCCGTCGGCCACCCCCTAAAACCGCCACTGGTTGGATGTGGCAATTTTCAAACTTCTGTAAATAGATGGTCAGCTATGGGACGATGCTTGCAAGTGTAGCAGTCCTCTTTCCTTCCTTTTTTCCTTGGTGTTACCATGCGTAATGGGAGGTCTTTGAAAGTCAAGGGTAAGATTTTAAAAATAGAGGATGTAGTTGCCTTGCCCTGGAAATGTGACTACCTCAGAAATATTTTTATCATCACGTGTTTTACGTATTCAGTTCTTATTATTACCTTTATGTCTAACAAGACAAGTACAATGACGTCTGTTGGAAACACTCTTCCTGCCTAGAATTTAATTCATGAAATTCCAGGCATTATTCTCATTATTATTTTCCATCAGTATAGATTTATAATCAGTTTAACTCCGAGCCATATGTTGATGAGTACGTTTGGCCACAGAAATGGCTCCAGAAGTCTAGACAGATTTCCTCGTGGGTTAATGTCAAGTCAGTTATTGTTCCTACTAATCTGGGATGCTTGGGAAGATAATGATGCCTGTCTGTTATCAAGAGGCAATAAAGTTTGGGATGTGTAGTAAACAATGCTGCATGTTGGTTGCTATGTTCCCAATAGCGCATTAAGTCAAGATTAATGACTCGATTACTCATAACTAAATTACCTACAAAAAAAGAGTGGGACATGATTTCTGTACAATTGTAATACCAAACGATTCCCACACTACATTCTCTTGCCATTTTTGGTGTTGTTTTTGCAGCTGTTTAAGCAAACATTACATGTCTGTCTGCCCTTTAATTACTTCCACAAAGGCTGGTTTTTTACAATTTCCTTATCAATTTGATAGTTGTTGTTTTCCAGACAAATAGATAATCAATTCGGAAGTGAAGGAAAGCCCATTTCCTCGTGGTTGTGGAGAAGTGTAAATATTTTTTGGACTCAAAAGACAATTGCCCCTCGACCGGAGAATGCCAATTTGGCCCTTTTTCACAAGTGTTATTGTGGGTGGCCGACGAGTCATGGTTACACATTTGACGCAATGCCAAGCAAGAAATTAATGAAAGGGCACCTACTAGTTGACTAATCACATGGGCAGACCAGGATCTTTGTGACGACATAAGTAGAAAAGTAGCCTTTGTTGAGTGGCGTAGACCACTTTGGAATTTTAGAGGAGGGAAGGGACAAGGTTTGAGACGTTACTGTGCGGGATTCCTTCTACGCCCATGATCTGTGGACCCGATCAGTCTTTATTCTTCTGTGTTTAAGGATTTGGGAATGATGAATCATCGCTTCATATCATATACCCTGCCAACTATGGTTTGATAGCAGATATTCAACGCACATATTTCTATGTACTTTGCCGAAGAGATATGCCTTTGCCTCATGAACTACCGTGACTAAACACTATATTGGCACTACGGCATGCCTTTCCAAAACGAGCAATTTCTCCTGAAGTATCATAACTAGCGTCTTGGGAAAGGATATTTTTGGCATCCATGTTCCATCAAAAATCAATGATCAAAACGATTCTCTCTTATTATGTGAAAGAGCTTTGAATCAGATATAGATTGGCTTTTGAACTCGATGAAGGAATTTCCCATGTACATCAGTCGTACCTGCAAATCTGGCTTGAATTTCTTTTTGTGCACTCTATCTCTTTCCTGGCTAAACGTTTCAAAAAGGTCATGAAAGAGGCATTAACAATATGGCGTAGATGATTCACTATTATCTTATCTAAAATCATCTAAATGCATTTTCATTATATTCACATTTACATAGAGGCTGAATGTTGAAGGAAACATGAATGCTCTGGTTTCATTAGATGATACATGCTTGATGATGGAGAGAATGCTGTTCATTACAATGGGAACAAAAATTGCCAAGGCATAAACTTGTCTTTTTTATATAATCAGCATGTTTACGTTGAAATTTGGCCAGAAGCCATCACTTTCAAACTGGAAAACATGACGTCGTCTCAATATGCACTTAGATTTGCGTAACCTTATTTTTTCCCAGTAGGAAAACTCAGTAGATGACCCACGGGCTATTTTCCTATTGCAGTCGACTTTCCTTAGGAGAAGACCATTTCAATAGGACTCTTTCTCGTACATTGGTCATTATCAATGTTTTTATTGTGCATGACATTTCTGATCGGTAGGTTACGTTGTCTTGCCAAGTTTTCTGCACTGCCGTAGATCATGAGATAGTGTTTGCTGCCCTGGGTCAGCCTTGCGTACCACATGAATTGCAAAGAGAATTTTAATGATACGGAGGGATTTGGAGCTAGTTTTAAAAGAAATCAAACTGTAAGACCCAGCTATCAGGGTTTCTATTGACGAAGGAAACTAGATAGGCTATACCGCCGACCACATTGAACACAACAATCAGTAAACGTTGCGAATTATCAGTTGCACCCTACTGCAGTTTTTCTTTATTCATGCCAATTAATACAACAACGATATAGGCCCGTTCATGGTGCAGCTACCTGCAGATAATATGTGCAGGCTCACAGAATCAAAGAACTTTATTGAAGTACCGTATATAATGAATTTGACGTAAATTTTCTTGAAAGTGAAGCAAGGACATTCAATACGCATAGACTGATCTGTTGTACATGATTTTGTTTTCCAGTACAACGAGCATCTTACAACAACACCTCTAGATATGGGTTGACCTGCAGTCACGTACTTAAACGTATTTGTATCTGCAGATGAAAATTAAAATCTATCAGATTTTGGGAATAAGGAATCTGCAAGCGATTACATAAGTTCCATAGCCAATGCATGCGGAAGTAAACAATCCATCCGTAAACCAATGATGTAAAAGCCACCATTTTGAATGGCTGTACCTCAGCGCTATATACTACTTTGGATATAAAGGGATGGAAAGTTGATCATTGTCACCCTTGAAAGAAGAGCTTTGAAACGGTTGCAAGTTTAAAGAAGAATAAAGTATGAATAAAGTATGGCAAAAGAAGGGCTTCATGAAGCAAACTTTAGATCATTTTAGTGCAAGACAACAAGTCAAGAAAGAGAGGCTGAAGTCTTGTTCTTTCGCTGTTATCCACTGGGATTGAAGACTGACAAAGAAGAAAAGGAAGAAGAACAAGATAAGGGTGATGTTGCAGATGAAGGCGATGATGATGATGATGATTATGATTATGACGATGAAAAGCTTTATCTATGCCTCTCGTTAATGTCCATCAGACTTTCGAATTTTTGTCCTTGTAAAGAGTCATGGTCTCGCACAGACTAAGTAAAAGCAACTTGAGAGATATTTTATCTTGATATGCACTGAATAAAGCGATCTACTCTAATTTTCTTAAACTTTTGATATGTGGATTGCTACCGGATTATGTTGAAGAAGAAACTTTTCGTGTCCCAATAAAGGTCTAAAGCTATGGCAGAAGACCATTACAACTTCAAATGGAATTCAATAAGAGTTTTTCAATAACAAAGTTTAAGGGATGGGGTGGCGAGGAGGACCTTGATGATACACAATTCCTAGTTTCAGAAAGGTCAGTGTTAAAATCTCTTAAAATCTTATTTAAAAATTGTATATTTGGTAGATTTTCGTGATCGATTGAGAATAGCTCATGTCATAATACAATGTTCAGACTGGTCACAGGGCCGTGGCACCTGGAGACCATCGGGTCTAGTACCTCATAAATTCTCCAAGTAGCAGTTTCCAGGTATCTTTTGTTATTGTACACGCAATGCGAAAGCAAGATAGTGACGCAGCGATAAAATCACTATGTCACATTACCTTGTGACTCACGAAAGTCAATGTCGCCTGTTTTCTCTTCTCATAAACCTTACGCAAAGGAATCGACAATTCTGATACTCACGTAGCACGTCAAAATACTTGGAATATTGATATATCAAACTCTGTGTCAGATAAAACGTAGGAGGACACTAAAATACAATGACCAAAAGAAATTATAAGAAACTTAACGCGGTGTAGAGGAGTGAGCAGAACTTGGGGGGTGGAGGATGCTTAGTAATTCTTCTCACAACTGTTTGGATTTAGTTCTTGCCTTTTATTCTTTTTAGATGCTTTCATCTGTGTAACCTGGAACCGAAGTGGCACCACCAATTTAATAGCGGTTTCTTTACTGACGGTGACCAGGTCGCTAATTTATTCTCTACTTTGCTATGAGTCTAGGTTTGTGTTTGTAGGGGAGCCGAAGAGAACTTCTTACTAATTTTCCATGCTTTGTCGAGCTGTTGGAGTTACTGCCTATGACTGGGTTTTCTCTCAACTAAGTAAATTGGTAGGCTACTTCATTTATTGATGTGTTTTGTAAGATAGTGATTGGCAACCTAAAATATTTTGTAGCGGCTTATAGTGTATACTGTACTAAGAATGATGATTCCAATGCATAGCGTAGCCCACTCATGTCTCTAAAGGTTTATTCCACTGGCAGTGCGAAACAGGCTTTGGCCCAGTTCCCGTCCTTTCGTGAGGCCTGTGCTTCTATACCAGGAAAAGATATATGCTACCAATTTCTTTAAAAGTAGGGCTTGTGTTTCTTCGTTAAGCTATCTACTTCTTGTACTTTAATAGTTTTACATCATTGTGTTTAAATACCAAGAAAAGTACATTAGCGTTGTTTGCATTACCAGTGCCTTCTGGCAAAGAGCCTTCGGGCTGATCTAGTATATATTCCTAAAATTCTCTGTTTGTCTGTCTGTATGTTATTCTTCCAATTCTCCTCCCAGACCCCTTGAAAAAATCCAATCAAATTTTGCATGTGTGTTTGTAACGCTTATGGGCAGGCACATTGGACCCCCGTACCACCTCGTGTTGGAACCCATGGCGTCGAAAGGTTTTTATTTACCATTTTCGACATGAAGGAGGCTGAAACTGGGGTTGGATCACAAAAGATAATCTGGCGACCCCGATGAAGGGGGACCGGATACTTTCTCCGGATCGATTCGGACAATCCCGAGGGTCAAAAACAATAGAAAAGTTTGACGCCGTTTGAACTTTTGGGTGAAACTTTCTAGAATCTTTAAGAACGTTTTCATCATTCAGGAGCCTTCACCAAACATTCTTGTCCTTCCAGAACTATTTGAAAGTAAGGGATTCTCAATGTCGGTGTCTCCAATTTGATCAACGAGCACTAAAAATGTCGAAAACTAAAACTCAGTGTTACGATCTCTGTTTGGACATGCCATTTTGATATTTCTTTGATTTCAAGCACTGTTGATGATCGACAGCAAAGTTTCCTCCATATTGAAAATATTTTCTTAGAATCAAGCAACTTCCGTGCATCGACTCGGTTTACATTTAAATAAACCTAGTAGTAGAGTCAGAAGAGCGATTTTGTAAGAGTTTTAATTTATTTTTTTTGCCTTTTTTAGACTTCGGCTTTTTACACAAGAACGTGTTACTTTAAAGCACTACTGTAAAAGAAAACAGACCACAGTTCTAGAAAAAGAGACCTAATATTGGAGGACCCGGGCATCGATCCCGGTACCTCTCGCATGCTAAGCGAGCGCTCTACCATCTGAGCTAGTCCCCCTTGTTTATCTCGCGTGAAGAATAATTTGATATACCAGAATATCCTCGGTAAGTTTACAGTTGATCACCTTGAACTCACAGACAGAGGGAACTGTTGAAAGATAACACAATTCAATGCACCGAGAATAAGCATGTTAAAGGTTGGGTTTCTTTTGGACAGAGTGAGAAGCAGTGGTTTGTGATCATCGATCTGGAAACGAGGCCAGCTTAAAAGTTTGGATGGGATCATTTTACGAGACAGAAACATAGGACATGAATTTAAGAGGTCCTCTTGTGTCTCATTTGGTTGATTTAGTACTCCGTAACTTGAATAAGTATAAATATGTTTTTGTTATCATAAGTACGTCTAGAGGGCTATTCTGATATAAAGGGAAAAGGAAATTATAAAATCGGAAATGGTTCTCAATAAAAACAAACAACAACTCGAGCCTTTAGTAATACGTACGTATTTCATTATTCTATGCCCCTTATTTATTCTTCCACTACTACCACCTTCGGGTAAACCACTTACTACAAAAAGCGCACTTAATCTGAGTTCAAACAATAGGATTTCCTAGGAATTTCTATTCCAACAATCAAATACCCATGAATGTTGTAACACATTTCTTTTACGTTTTGTCATCCCTTGCTTACCATATATCTCCCTGTTCGTTGAAAAAAGACTTATGACACTTACTTATACCAGAAATCTACGCTCTTTTCATGTAAGCTATCATATGCCCACATTGCTCCGCTTAATATCATGGGCATTAATCCAGATGAGAGCATTATCGAAATCATTTTCAACAGACACAGTTCCGATCTTTTCAGAGAAATTTAGTAAAAGCTCACAGCTCATTTGTACACCGTTATAAAAACACCTTTTCCCAAACGAGTCTCAGTTATATATTTTTTATATATTTTTTATTATCGAATTGGAAGAGTTTGTAAGTAGTGACAGACTAAATATGCGTAGTTTCTTCATACGTCTACATCTTCATACTGATGCTTCTTGGGCATGATCAGGGTATGGTTTTTTCAGAAAGAGAAGGATTGCATTTTCTCGTATCCTAATTTGTTCTTAATACGCTTAGCCGCCATAAGTCAGCGTAATTGATGTTCGCCGAAGTAACAAATACGCCCGTCATACGAGTTGTTACAGCTAAATATTGTAGAAGGTGGCACAATTATTGACACTTTTAAGATCTGAAGACCGACACCTATATGAGTTAGGCCAGACCGAGAATAACATGGTTGACTCGAAAGACAAATAAATAAAGAAGGTAGGAATTTTGGAAAAATAGGTTATTTTAATGGTTGGCTTATTCAAATTAAAATAGAATTTTTGCGCGAGATTTGAGTTAAACATTATGCAATGTCATAGTGGGTTTACGTAACACAATACGTATGAGACCTGGCACCGGGTGTTACTATGAATGATGAATGCTAAGAATACACGCCATATATCCTGACATGGAGACAGAAATACTTACTGGACACTCAATACGTCTAATATGGAGAACCAGCCATTTGGGGTGGGGCAATGATGGCTCTGGCACCCCCGATAATTAGATTTCTTCCGCTTTCTAACTGTTCCAATGCTTTTGCTATTAACTGGTTATCTAGATGAGAAAAGGATATTTTAAAGTGCGTTTATTTTGGACTTGGTGTTGCACAACAGGTCATCGGATATCAGAAGGTTGCCAAAGATGACTTCAATATGAAAGTGACTAAAACTTCACAAGGTAAAGGCAAGAGGTTGCGATAGCACGTATTCCTAAGATGAATCGTGTCGGCAGTAGCTAATACTTATGCCTTATTGCAGTTATTATGTATATTTAAAGAGCAAGGCATTGTACCCGTGCTTTTTAGCTGAAGCACAACTCAGTAATATCTTGTTTCCTGCATCCTTTAACTGCCTACTTTACAGAACATAGCCGCAGCTTAATCAAAATAGCAAAACCACACACTGGAAACCACAAGAATTGAAAAGTACATATTAATAAACAGCTGCTGTAGATAATCGGTAGGGCATTGCTTTTTGATAAACAGTGGTAATAAAGGTCGTAGGAAGATTGTAAAATACAAAGACGATTAAAGACTGGCCATAACAAAGTCAAGTTGATGCTATTTATATCTACTAACGTCAGAGTTTAACGACTTCGTGAAATTTACTCGAAAGCGTGTTGCTTCTGGAACAAGTGACATTGACGTATATACCCTGTCACAAGTCTCCCTTTAGAAAATTAGTTTCCACAACGTTGGCAGATATAGTTCAATCATCACAAAGGTGTCCATGGTAGAAATCACCCTTCTCTTAAGTTGTTGTGCATCACAAGAACATCATATTAAAACGGTGTTATTAAGTACAATGGTATTCTCAGCTGTAAGTCATATGACATAGAAGACGGAAGATTCTAGTTTCTAATGTGTCACGTAGGTGTGTTGCAACAATTAAGGTAACCAGTTGGGTCTCTGAGACAGGACAGCTCCTTCACGTTTAAAAATCTTTGATATGATCGCTTCATTGACATATCAAGACATCTCATTTTGTTTGCACGTAATATTAAAGTACCGTTATCATATGCAACGAGGCAAGAGGATAAAGTTGAAATAATTTAATATAAAGTCAACGTACGAAAGGGCATTATGACACATAAGCTAGTAAAGCAATATAGTAACTGATTAAAGCTGGCCTGCTAGAAACAAAAGCTAACTAAGCTTAATTGAATATCAGAGAAAACAGTTGGGCGCGTTTCCTCCTAAGGCATCTTCAATTGCATAAACAAGGTGTTTCTTCGGGATTAAGCATGCGTCACTCCGCTCTTATAAATTGCACATCATGTACTGACTTTGGAAAATCGGTTTAGCTAATGAAAAAATTTAAATATGTTAATGACAACCTTCTTATTCTTCAGCTGACATCACGAAAATATGCTTACAAGCAGAATCAAGCAGAACTTAAAGTTTGTACTTTGTTTCACAAGAACCTAATATAAATAAATACTTTCCAACCCAACTTGTAAATCGCTAAGCGATTCCAAGGTCCTCTTTCAGTCAAAAGTGGAATGTAAATGAACACTCTTCTTGACTACTTGCCTGTTTACTGGATAAAACAAATAAATCCTGGCGAGATTTTGACGTCTGATGAAATACACTGATCTCCACTCGCTTCGGAAATTAATTGCCAGTTGTATGCGAATTTAAATGATTAAGAAGTAAAAGGAATTCTGTCGAGTTTGACTTATGATTAAACTATATGGGGGAATTAATATCACTACTCTTAATATATATATATATATATATATATATAAATATATACAACAATAAAAAACAACTAGTCTCTCAATATATATATATTTATATATTTGGGGATCCTCTTGAAAGTGTGTACACTCAGAGAGCTAGGGACTGCCTTGCAATTCTCCTGTCTGTGTTGAATGTTTAAACAAGTCTTCCTTAGAACGTCAGGCAGCACGTATGCCATCACTCAAATGATTCTGATCTTGCTGTATCTTCCTTGAGCTATGAAACTCGTAATGGCTTAATCTACAAACTGCAGGAAACCAATGACGTAAAAGCTAATTGGCTTCAGATTAAAGTGGTCTTATATTCGGATGATCATGGCCTTACAAAGTCCTTTAAGAAGACTATCAAATGACCGGGTGTGGTACACCTTTGATCATCCAAGGAAGTACATGACGAGCAGAGCAGATGAGAGCTTTTCTATTATTTTAAGTATGTTTTGGGGTCGAAGAATTATGTGGTTATTTAAAGAAAGACTATCTATATCATTGACGAAAACATGTTCTGGTTCCTGCTGTCAAATTGTGATCCAAGATACTAGCTTCCCGATCCGACTTAACTACCGAAAAGTCTGTTCAAGTGAATCATCTTCGGTAATCTTAAACAGCTTTTTCCTCCTTTTATGATGTCTACGCAAGATCCAGAAAAGATGGTTAGGCTTCTTCTGCCCGGAATACTGACATTTATTACCTTTCTAAACGTCTGTTTTCTTTCATGAAGTAGTCTTCATATGTTGTCGGATATGGAACTCATGTGTCTTCATTAGTCACCTGATTGATTTGAATTTCATGAAACGATTTCTCACTCTGACGCTCGGATGGACGACTTTAGCTTTTCGGTAGGGGCACAGACCGCTTCGTCTATCTATAAATCCGTCTGTTATTCTGTCTACTTGCCCTGCCCATCTCCATTATGTTTTAAGGCGATAATTTATATACTCTCTCTAACTGTGGCCTGTTTTCTTATTTTCTAGAGTGGGATCTTTTGGGAATGACTAAGGTTTACTATTTGTTGTTTTATGGTTCACTGGAATGTGTAAAAAATTGATCCTGTCTTTTTGTGGGACTGTGATTGACAATCATAAGTCACAGCTGTCATTATTCGTTTCTCCAGGATGGCTGTAGTTAGGGATATTGGTATTAGTCTGATGGCTATTTTTTGTGTTTCGCCCTAAAAAATCTTTTTAGAAAAACAGGGAGCAATCATAACTATTAAATATTTGCATTATAGCTCCACTCAAAACGAAATCAAGAAAGTGGCATTCAAGTAGCTGCCGTACTACTGATTTTGAGAATGCATTTGTTGTACCTTTTATACTATACAATGACCAGTACATATTTAATGATAAAGTTTATCTTAACTTTGTTAGTAGGAATCAAAGACTATATACGATTTGCTTTTCTGCGGCATATTTATAACTTCTTGACTAAAAAATTGGATATTTCTATTTATTGTTAAGGGTTTTTACGTCCCTACATTAGCTACATGCGGGGAAACTTTCCCTCGCCTTAGCTTTTCTGAACTGTGTACTTACATAGCCTCACAGTAGTACAAAGGATGATAGTTAGGAGGCAAACATTCAGTGGAGAAAGTCTCCATCAACCTTGGTGATATCAGTATGCTTTAAATGGATAATGAGAAGTGACGAGTGCTGGGTATGTAATGGTTATGAGAAAGTTTCAAAAACATGACCTTGAGTACCACTTTGAGAATTATTGTTTTAAAATTCAATCCCTGAAACAGATTTCACTCCGCAGCTAATGCCACATCTTGTTGTGTCCTCCGAAACATTCTTTAAGACTTTCTTAATTGAATTTTGTGTTCCAAATATCTTATTAAATTTTTGCACTACCTACACACCTTTCATAAGAAATCATGGTGCAGAGAGATCCACGAAGAGTACCTGTGTAAGGAGCAATCTTAGCACATAATGTACTTGGCATTTTCAATTTTTTACCAAAAGGTATCTTCTTTTTTTAGTTAAGTGTTTGTACACTTAAGCACTGGGATCATAGTATACAGATCTTCTGTGTCGGACTCGTTACCCTATTCGTATCAATTTGCTGACATTTAATTCCCTGCAAGTTTTCTTGTTTCATCAGACTTTCAAAATGCGCTTAACTCCTTTGCATACCCCTAAATCTTGATGCTTAGTGTGATAGCCTTGTATTAAAGTGAAAAGCCTTAACACGGAAATGGATTCAAGAGGTTAGGGACTCCTTACGCCTTTCAGCTTAAAAGGTATTTAATGCCACTAAAATAGAAATCACATTCTTTGCTATTTTGTCCTCTGTGTTATAAAATGAAAAAAGCTGTCTCTCTGGAAGCAGAAAAATTTTTTTTACATTTTTTCACTGTTAATGTTTATCATTTGTCAATGTGCCCTTTCCAGCCCACTGTTATTGTAGATATTGTCCCGACCTCATTATGCACGCTTCCTTACATCCTCATTAATGTTGCCTCAGGTCGGTAAATACTGTGGAAATTTGTATACGAAACATTGCTGTGTATGACTCCGAAGAGAACCCACGAAAAGCCCTAGGAAAAAATGTCCACTCCATTCAAAAGTATCTTTAAATTTTGTACCAGGAACAACTTCTTCAAAATAAAGAGTGTTAACAAGCATGCATATGCGCTACCATATACATTATAGACATATTAATATGCCAAAATGTTGATCAATCTAGTACTAGTTCTCATTTCCCTGATGATTATTTCAAATTATTTCATTCTCATTTGTCTCCGATGCTAACTATAAATAATGATGACAATAACGATAGTAAGGAAATGAAAAAATCTGATCAATCTGTACTAGCTCTCATTTGCTTGACGATTATCTCAAATTATTTCATTCTCATCTGTTTCCGATGCTAACTATAAATAATGATGACAATAACGATAGTAAGGAAATGAAAAAATCTGATCAATCTGTACTAGCTC
>JAAAKL020014593.1:0-11873 GCA_010016065.2 Carybdea cf. marsupialis auct. non (Linnaeus, 1758)
TTTGTACTCTGAGGAGTGTCAGACGAAAAAAGCTTTTCAGTACTAAAATGTTTTCGCTATTTCGTGCAGTTTTAAACTTTTATTACAAAGTAAACCAGTCCCTAAAAATATCCCACATTTGATATCAGAGCTCCCCCTTTCGGTAAGGAATTGTTGTAAAATTGCAAATACTCATACAACAAAGTGAGTAAATTAGTTATATTACATTTGGGTAACTAATAGCCGAGGAGTGGAATTCGCGGACGAGGGGTGGGTGGGAGATTAGGGGCAAGTAGTATAAATGAGTGCTGCATAGCATTGAGTAAGTATAAAAACTATCATCAGTTCGCGTTATTATAAGACGTCATCCTACGGCCAACGAAACACCAATTTGTGAATAAACAAACTTGGTGAATAAACAAATAAATAAGTAAGTAAATAAACGACTTTAAATAATCTTTGTGCATGACGTCATCATAACGGCCAATTTTAGAGTTTTCCGTTACCATCTGTAACAAGTATGAAGTTTCTTTTCTTTTCCTTGACGAAATTCCGGAAGTTAGTTTTGCGATTGAAATGTGTATTGATCAAAATAAATCAGTTGGCGGGGCAATTAGGTAACTAATTTTAGAAGTGCATAATTCTTTTTACAATGGTTCTCGTAAAAGAAGACTATTTCATTCACCACTTCATACATCGCCTAATAGAAAGACAGGAAGAAAATGTTGCTTGAAGTGGATCTTTGCATTCAAAAGAAATGAAACATAAGATGCAAAGCTTATTCAATCGAGGTGAAATTACAACTTCTGTCGGTGAGTCGCCACCACAAGTTTAATTTTCCTATTTTCGTTGTAATACCTCATTGATACACATACAAGTAGTTGGAAAAAATGGATCCTCGTGCATCATACCGTTTTCACATAATTATATTTACAATTCTGTGGTTATCTTAGCAGTTAAAATCCGAGTTCTCTGGCCACAACTGTAACAAGCATGATGAATCTTTCTATTTTTATTGAAAAACTCCCGAAAATTAGCCACTGAAATACGTATTGACCAGATATTGATTCTGAGAGGTGTGGGGTGCAGATTAGTTACCCAAATTTTAAAGTGTTTGACTTTTCATGTATTAATCCTCACCCAGGGAGATTCGTGTAATCGTTTCATACACCACCTAATCGAGATAACAATAAATAGTTGCTGGCGGTAGGAATCAAACCAAGATATTCTAAGCAAGACCCGGTGCAGTATGGAGTGCAAAACGAATACAGAGAGCTTAAGTAATCAGATATAACCGTCCAGTCGCCAAAAAGTGTTTCTGTTTCTTTGCAATACCTCACCAGTCCCAGTTACATATGTAAGCATTCTTGTAGTTGGACATCATTGATGATTTCTTTTTCATCTAGAATAAGTGGTCTGGTGCATATACAAATAGCCAGTCTAGCCTTCATATTTTTCATTCGTTGCCTTTTCCGCAACTTATAGAACTCGAGTATGGGTATGAGTATCTGCTTTTGTGAACTTCTAACACGGTCAACTTCCAACGTACGTGACTATTGGGTGGGTCTGGTCCACAGTGGAGCACCAAATGTAACTTTCAATACTGGTGCCTTTGATGGAGATTTCTCGTACGAATATCCGTCGTTCAGCATTGCTATATCTTTCTGTGTTTTCCTTACTTCAAACGTAAACGTCATTGATTTTCCTTGTGACCATTTGCTATCCGAAACAATTGAAGTAAGCAATCGGCTGATATCTGGTGATTCGTATGCACTGTCCTGAGAGTTCCATTTTACCATGGACCAGATGATGCTCCCGTTGACCTTTTTCTTGGTCTCATATTCACACTTTTCCATTATTTTGTTATTATTACCATAGTATTCAAGGGCAGATATTTTGACTTGAATGTTATCAATTGACGATGTTATTCTCTTTGAGACAGACATAAATACAATTGATGCATGATGAATCTCTGCTTGAAATGGGATCTGTATTGCTCTGAACCGCACAGCTGTCATTCTGGGGCATGAGGAGAGATCGAAGTTGAGAACATTTCCTGTTGATCGGCAATTGCAATATTCTTTTTCACTATCATCAATCGCCTTACTTAAGACAATTTCTGTAACGGAAAGAAATGGTATACTGTTAAGTTGTTTTTTGCATAGACAGTACACCCTAGCGGATTGAACGGTTGCAACTGGTGTATGAGATCCAAATATCCATTTGGTAGTCACTACACTGTAATCCTTGGGAAATATATACACCACTCATGGTACTCAGGGTGAAAAATGGAGATGCTACTGAGATGACATAAAGCGTATCATCATGTGCAACCCCCGTTCACAGCTTCTAGGCTAGCCATGGAATTCTAAATATAAGCACTAAACTGAAAGTTAGGTTTCAGGCCTACCAGATGAGGGTAGTATTTGAAACAAGTGAAAATGGAGAAATGTGTACATATAGAATAATACAAGAGTCTTCGGGGGCAAATGTAAAAAGAAGTGCATGGATCAGTTAGTCCGGCTGGGCTAAAGATGGCAAGGGAGGGACTGCACACCCTGCCCCAATTTAACAGTTAAGGTCATAAAGCTTTGAAATAATATTCTCTAGATCCTGTCTCAAAATTTGATTAGACTAATACTTGCTTAATGCTGTTCTAAATAGTTATCTTTCATATCTAAAAGAAAAGATATCATTCGTCTCCGTTGACTACTCGTTGTAAATTCTTTATCTTTGAGCCAAAGTGATCTTGTAGCCAAGCCGAAGAAAGTGATTGAAGCGTAGAGAAATGAGATATTGGAATAATGAAATCAGGTTAAGGTATATGATCCAGTGCAGAGAGATGTGAACATTGTTACTGTATCTCACTGAGTAGTCCCTTTTATAATCACCTAAAAGGAGACTCCCTTCAATAGGTACCTCCTTCAAATAAGGCTGATTTATACGCTGAAACTGCTTCTAACTATACTCAATAAATAGACGGAGTTTTCTCTGATCGATTAGTTATTAGATAAACTGACAAGAAAGTTGCAAAGATTCGATTTCCAACAAATTCGTCCACACTCAAAACTCTTTCCTTCACTTCATTCTAATTCCTGAAGCTAAAACTGATTATAAAGCATGTATGGTGACGTCACGTCACGTGTCTGTTAACGCCCAACTAGATCTCAGACTACTTGCAGATAAAAGCCCCTAACTCTTACTGGCATGTGACGGTCTTTGGCTTTATCATATTTCCGGAATGACAATCTTAAATAGTCTATTGCCTTCTACATTTTAAATTAATAGTATTCATTATAGATAAATTCTGTCACAACACAATTCGGTATAAACTTTATTGAGTTCTTTTCATTTTCAATTCTGACGATTTTTTTGTACTGAGGAGTGTCAGACGAAAACATCTTTTCAGTATTTAAATGTTTTCGCTGTTTTGAATAGATCTTGAGTGATTAAAGAATTTTGGTTTCTATTGTAATGTACTGTGTGGTGCTATTGGGCAAAACTAACAAACTATCACGGGGCACGTGACATGCATGACGTCATAAGACCAACGCACCTTATTTAGCCTAGCACCCTTCACCTTCTAAAACTGGCAACTCTTTCGAGAGTAGTCGAAACCCTTACTTTGAAAAGAGAGGAAGGTACTCACTCAAGAGGCGTCTTAGTAAAGGAAATACGGTAATATGAAATTCCTATGTGATAAATAGAACATGGATGCAACATATTGTGATGGTGTGACGGGAACCTGAAACGAAATTATAGAACTAAAAAAGAGAAACTTACTGATCGTCTTCGGGCATAAACATTGGATTGACGCATCACGTTCTTTACAATAACATCCAGGGGGGCATGTGAGTTCGTCTTGGTTGCAGGTGTCCTGTCAAGAAGGTTATAGAATTAGTTCCTAGCATCACGTGAACCATGATTACATGAAAGGCGAGTTACATTTCTAACACCCATAAAGTTCAATTAGTAAATCTAAGTATCAACGCTATTGGAGGAATGTACACAAAAAGGAAATGTTTGATTAATATGATAAACATATTGCGGATCGGCAGTACAAAGTACGTGATAAAAAGTAAATAGTTGTGCTATTAGCACAACCCATTTCATCATTTGCTGAAGAGAACGTCTGTCCACATCCTGACCTGGTTACTGTAAGTAATTTTTAGTTACTTTGTTAGAATTTCTTGCATTTTTTTCTTATTATTTGCTTAACTAGAGGAGCATGTCACTTCCAATATAGCGTGCGAGATTTTTATGATTTTTAAAATTACAGTGATTTTAAAGTTTTTGTGATTTTGCTGACTTTTCATTACTTCTTGTTGAGCTTTGTGATTTCCTGCTGACTCTTGATTTCAAAGTATCTTAGTGATCCCTGTGGATTTTTTATGACTTTTTCCTTATCATGATTTTTTATGATTGTCATGTTATCAGAGATTTGTGTACTTGATTGTGATTTATTGTTATATTTATTGAAAATTTGGAGAGGTTTTGCTTGCGTCTTGTGATTCTGTAATCTTTCTTTGGTAAGATTCCACGTACAACTACTTTTTAGTCACTTCAACTTAAATGTTTATCTACAGGTTTTTCGCGGACAATTTCAACTTGTATTAACTATCTAATCAACAAATTATGACTAATCCATCACGTACCATTCTCAATATTAAAAGTTCGATAAATAGAAGGTCCCTGTAGGATGGTTGTTTTCAATGAGGAGGGAAAGTGATGACGTCACAAATCAAAAGTCTTGGAAATAGTACAATTTGACCTCAGATATCTAAAGGCAAGCTTGGAATAGGCTGTTTCTTAAATCAGCAGACCTGTAGTGTACATTTTGTTTAAACTATATCTCTGATCAAGACTCTGTTGATATTCTTTGGATCCTTACGTTAGGATTCAGCATCAAATAATAAGGTTTTGTTAGAGAGATTCAAAACTTTGAATGCTGATATCTCGATGCTGGGAAAGGAAATCACTCTCAGGTTTGGCGATTAACGTTGTTAGTAATATGGCAACATGAGAATGGAGGTTTTTTCCCAAGATTCAAACATTTAAAAATCGTGACGTCACAATTTCTCTCCGCATACATGTATTGCAAAGGGGCATTGCGCAGGTACAGGAAGGAACGGACAGATTAGAATAGGGAAATGTGTTGGCTCTCATATTATTCTTAAACGTAGGTACTTTACAACTTGCATAAGTAGGCAAGCATTCGAAATATCATCATTTTTTCAAACTTTTCAATGAAAAGCCATGTTGTTGAAACATCCCATTATTTTCATTTCTAAAAAGGCTTACAGCTTCCCCCCTCCAACATTGCCCTCCGTAGAAGCAAAGCAAGATAGTTGCCTCGTGAGTAAAATTCCTCTTGTAAGTCTGACCTGACAATTAACATACAACTAAACCCAAGTAAACAACGAAACGTAAGATGAGAGTTGGTAGACAGTTGCATATGTAGAGAAACATTTTAGGTATGCTGGTGGGCTGGAATGGTGACATCAGTTTCTCCCAATTGCAAGAGATGTAAGTCAAACATAAGCTTGAGTTAAAGCTCATGTCCCGCTCTTTTATTGTTATTGGTAATTACTCCTTATAGGGGCTGCTGTGCCAATTAAATAATCACCATTTGAAGAGCATAGGCCAGTACGTTGCTTACAACTGTTACCAGATTCATCAACGTAATGCAAAATAATGCGAGGAAACTATCGAGTAGAGTTATGACGAAAACAGTACTGTAAGGGCCAGAGTTTTCTGATTCAGAATTGGATAGCCACAAAAGTGATTATACTTATTTTTAGTATTGTAATAAAGACATTTAAATGTGTACTGCAAGATACATATTAACTGCTAGGCCTTATTTTTTGTTGTATCATTCTGAAATAAAAATTTTTAAGTCATACTATTTGGGTGGCTCCCTAGCTCTCCTGTGATTACATCCCTACCCCGTATACTCGTGAACAGACAACAACGAGTTATATCCTATACACCCTTTTCAAAATTTATTTATGCATTTGAAAACGAGGCTAACTTGGCACAACCTCTTCGTCGCATGTTTGTGTGTGAGTAAGAAGTCTTGGACCTTTGGGCTATACGCGGCTACGAAAATAAAAGAGAAAGATAAGAAATGGAGACAAGTTGATTAGTCCTCATAGGATCACACTTCCAGAGAATTAACAGCAATAATATTAAGAGAACATACGGGGCTAATAAACAGTGACAACATCACATTGTTTATGATAACAGATGTATAAATACTTGGAGTATAGTTCTTAGAAACTATGTTGGACGTCATAACTCTACTTCCGGTGAATAAATTTTGAACGATAGCTCGATAGCTTAAACTGTATTTTTAAACACTTTTGTACACACTGCTATCCCCACAATGGTAGGGTTAAAATTGTAAAACTGGCGTCTTTTGCAAATAGGGGTGAATCAGCACTAAACAGACCTCGGTATGACAAATGATGAGACTTAATATTATGTATAATGATCAATCGATTCAAGACTGATTTTTGTCAATTTTGTCATTTTAAGGTGATTTTTTTTTGATTCCTGTCATCTCTTTGCGATTTTTGTGATTTTTTGATTTTGATGATTTTGGTGTGATTTCAGTAATTGTTTTGTGTATCTCAAAATTTTGGTGTAATTTCAATAATCTTTTGTGATTTTGATCATTTTGGTGTGATTTCAAGATTTTTTTGTGATTTTGGTGTGATTTCAGTAATATTTTGTGATTTTTTTGTAATTTTGGTGTGATTTCAGTAATATTTTGTGATATTTTTGTAATTTTGGTGTGATTTCAGTAATATTTTGTGATTTTTAAAATCTTGGTGTGATTTCAGTAATATTTTGTGATTTTGATGATTTTGGTGTGACTTCTTTATTTTTTTGTGATTATCAAAATTTTTGTGTGATTTCAGTAATGTTTTTGTGATTTTGATGATTTTAGTGTGCTTTCTATGATTTCATGTTACTAGCAGTGATTTCTCTGGTCTTTGTGTTATTTTGGGAATGTTTGTGATTTTTTTTTCGGAAAAGCATACCTGACTTTGCCGACTGACTCGCCACTCGCTTTAACTAATGGCACGGTATGCATCGCAAGTGGTTTGGGAATGTCAACTGTTAGTGACTGTCAGATTGTGTCTTGCTGTCGTTCATCGATAAAACTGAGTCAATTATAATAATACGGAAAGATAAAACTTATCATATCGCGAGGAACAGATTTTTTAATTTTTCTGGTCGATCCATTTATAGTCTTTTGACTGTTACCTCGCCCATTTTCCATGGGTATTACGTCATTATAAATAAACTAAATTTCTGTTGAACTGCACGGATGGCTAAAACAAATGATATTAAGGCTGTTACTGAAAAGAAAGAAGTTAAAATCAATGCCAAAAACTTAAAGAAGCGCCTAAATACTGATGTGCACGTGATTTGAAATGACTGACATGTCAGATTCGCTCAACTGGAAATACCGTGTTTTATATGTGTTCCATGGGGTGTGGTGGTCGAACTGATACTATGCTCACTTTAGAAGAACCTCTCTCCTTGCTCCTTCCTTCTTTAACAGTTTTAACTTCAATGGTACCACCTAAAGTTTCAATACCTTTAAAAAATATTGTTCGGGAGGTGGAAATAGGTGGCTGACATCATCCAGATAAAATGTCGGTCATAATTGTCACCATTGCAAAAAAGATACTCCATCTCTCAATTGTTTGTTCTACAAGTATGGCTGTTTAAGGCCATCAATAAGTATCATTAGTATCTAAAGGTCGTTTTGCTAAAAAATTACTAGCCAGAGTAAATAAATAAGGAAAGAAAACACAAATTTCATTACATTCCAAGAAATACTGTCGTGATTGATTTCTTACATTCTGTCGACAGTTACAATCTACAGTATAACATCAGACAAATCAGGTGTTATACTGTTACTATCTATAACAGGAAACACAAAGAAACAAAATGATGCTTATGACCAACACTTGACGTTTCCATCCCTCTGTTTTTGTCCCTTTCCTTGCAAAACCAGACGCAGATACTTTCAAAAGTTCACAAACTGAGGAAGATGCAACCGTCTGTCGAAAATTTGTACTCTTGCAATCTGGATGCATCATACAAAAGTGAACACATTGCACTTCACTTTTAGTTTTAACTGTTGTAAGCGGCTGATCCCCCAAGTATGTATTTTCCACGATTCCATATTTTCGGCGACGCAATACTTTCTCCGAAAATACGGAATGACAAGTGTTGATCATAATCATGAGTAAGAACAGCCTGCGTCTCTCCATGTTATCTGATTAGATTTTGTAGTTGTTAAAATAGTGCCTCCAGTCCTTTTTAACAGTAACTAAGGTGCTGACACTTGAAATGTAAATGTTAAGCTATTATGAGACAAGTAAATATTCTTGCATAATTGATGACATTTATAGATAGAGGCATAATTAAGAGAAGATGTGAACCATATCTTCGTCTTTGTACTATGTGGTTATACTATAAAACTCTATTATTTCTGTAGGCAGGTGCAAACAAAGTATTTTGATGAAGATTTACCCAAATTAGCGGAAGAAAGTAGTTAGGGTATTCCTTTGCTGTCAATACCAATATTCAGCAGATGTGAATAAAAACACTACTGTAATCGATATTAAGCATGGATTAAAGTCTTATTAATTAAAAGTTCTATTTCATGAAGTTGAAAATTTACAATGAGCCCTGAATTGATAAGGTAGCTTTAGAATCTTTCTTTTGCATTCCAATTATATAGTGTAGAGAAGTTAATATTTAAACCACAGGGAGCCTAGCATTGTTGTTCACTTCTGTTAGGCTTACTGTCCACATTTTTCAAGTTTGCATACTAAAATAACCATAAAGTGTAAGTTAAAAAAAATAATGGTACTGACATCTGTGATACTGTTCGAATTACTCCACGATCACAAAATGAGTCTTCTTTTGAATTATCAGGACCTTGACGAAGGCAAAATAATTTTGTTTAAGACAAACGTTTTTCTTTCTTCTTTAATAATTACCTTCTCTCATTTCTATTTAATAATTTGTTGGTTTTTTTATTAATTGTTAAACTATTTAGTATACAGAATCATATCTTCATGACGCTCCTCTCTCTGTTTTGATATCTACGTATTTGAACATGTTAATTGTTTCCTATTATTGAAGAATTCGAGTTATTTTTCTGTTATCGTAATTACTACAGCTCTTATCTCTGTTTGTATAAAAACTATTATGTAAGCTGTTGTTCCTATCATTGGCGTAGATTCTGGGGGACGGGGGACTGGGCCCTCTCACTTTTCAGCATGGATGGACAACAGCTGCTGTACCCCCTACTTTAGGGCTAGAAATGTCAAATAGTCCACGTTTAAATCATTTGTCTCCCTTATTCCCCCAATTCTGCGCTCTTGGTTCCTGTAAATGTTTGTCAGTCCATCCCTGTAAGTAGTAAATCGATATCACTTAATTATTTCAGACATTGGTTGTCATAAGTTGACATGAATTTCAAAATCACAAAAAAAAAATATACTGAAATCACACAAAAATCACAAAATCACAAAAGTCAAAAAAATCGCACAGAGATGACAGGAATCACAAAAATCACCTTAACATGAAAAAATCGTCAAGAATCATTCTCTAATCGATTGATCACTATACACAATATTTAGTCTCCTGATTTGTCCCACCCAGGTCCTTCAATATTTCAGTAATCTAAATCCGAGATAAAAAAACGAGTGCAAAGGTTCTCTGATTGGTTGGTTATCAAGTTTGTTTGTTGCAGGTTTGGAAAGACGAAATTTTTCGTGGATTTTCAAAACAAAACATTAGGTATAAAGAAGTGTGCGGAAGCGGCCACACTTTTTGCAGCTTTAGAGCTCCCTCGAGACTACAACATGATGGGCATCCGCTTCCTTAGAAATAACTTCCCGTCTTTCTGGCACGTTGTGAAGTTAGAGGCTTGCGAAGGAGGATTTCTTCGTAAATTTTCAAAACAAAACATTAGGTATAAAGAGTTGTGTGGAAGTTGCCAAACTTTTTGCAGCTTTAGAGCTCCCTCGAGACTACAACTTCATGGGCATCCGGTTCCTTAGAAATAACTTCTCATCTTTCTGGCAGGTTGTGAAGTTAGAGGTTTGGAAAGGAGAAATTTTTCGTCGATTTTCAAAGCAAAAAATAATATATAAAGAGGTGTGTGGAAGCGGCCACACTTCTTGCAGCTTTAGAGCTCCCTCAGGACAATAACTCCATGGGCATCCGCTTCCTTACAAATAACGTCCCGTCTTTGAGGCACGTTGTGAAGTTAGGCCTCGTCCACACTAAGCCGGATAAATTTGAAAATGGAACTTTATTATTTCGGTTACGCCTCCCGCCCACACTACACCACTCGTATCCGTAGGAAAAGTTCCACGAAAACGGAACTTTTTGAAAACGCTCTCCAGAGTGGAAAAATTTTGAAAACGGAACTTTTTTGTATCAGTGTAGACGGGGAACATTTTGTCACCGGAACATTTTGAACACGCTGACGTCAGTATATCACGTGGTTTACAGTATTTCACTTTCAAAAAGTCTCTCTCTGCTATAATTTCAACATGTCAGACAACATTATACTTCCACTGCTTTCATTAAGAGGATGTTATCTCTGGTGGATAGAGGAGATTAAATAGAGCAGGGCGGTGGTAAAAATAATAGTAGGGTTTGTCCTGAATTCCTGAATTGAAAAGACAAGAAATGTGGAGGCAGAAGAATAAACAGGGGATGGGACGGAAAAGTCTCTTTTATTTTATAGCCATGGTTGTGGAAATATTACAATTTTTATAAAGTACGTGATAACTTACTCCTTTATCAATATACTGAAAGGGGAAAATATTTGAATTGTCTTTGGATTTCCATTACTTATATCAACTTCTGGTAGAATAATTTCACAATTTTTATTGCTTTAGTTGTAATTCGAATGTCCTGGATGAAAAATTCTAGATAAATTAATTTCCGACAGGGGGTGCTGGGGACGGTGTGCTTTGAAAAGTGTCAAAGAGTACTGTAGGAAAATAAGAGGAAGTAGATAAATTCATGTATTATTAGTTACATTGTACTACAGTCTTTCCAAACAAGAACCATGAGGATAGGTGGGAGGTGGTATTACCAGTATTGTTGTTGTTTACAGGAAAAAGGAGCCATTGGCAAGGGGTGCCAGAAGCACCTTTGGACGGTGTGGGTGGCATTGAGTGGGCATTTGAACAAATTAGGTGTGCCCATTCCAGACCTTCAAATATCCGAAGAGGAAGATGAGGGTTCTCATAAAGAACAAGGACTTATCTATGATTCCGACAATCTGTTCTCGTTGTGAGTCAAGTCTGCTCAGTTACGGATCTCCTTTGGTATAGTTTGTTTTGCTTCTTACAAAGGCGAAGAAAAATAAAACTGAAAAACTTTTAAAACCTATGCTAAAGTATCTGTAAAATCCAAGACATTTTATCTGAACTGATTTTTTCAATTTAAAGATTTGAGGAAAACATATTGATGTAGCGGAGAAGTTCTGTAATCAGATGCGCATGAAAAAATCCAGATAAATGCTATTGAACCGTTTTAATGTGGACGCAGAACTTTAGTTTCGTTTTCACACCTAAAGTTCCGTTGTCAAATTTATCCAGCTTAGTGTGCACGAAGCCTTAGAGGTCAAACATTTCCTGTGGAATAATGAATTGCACCCATTTGTTGAGCATGTTTTTTAAAATCTTCACCATCAGTGGCAAAATCTATCACTATTTGGAATGGCAATCAATGCATCTGGAAGATCATACTAAGCTTTTCAATTCAATTCAAATTCTTTTTTTCCATTATCTACATAACTCAAAACTAACACTACATTATTTACAGTTAGTGGTATCTAAAGT
>JAAAKL020014594.1:0-11873 GCA_010016065.2 Carybdea cf. marsupialis auct. non (Linnaeus, 1758)
TAACATAGTAGACTTCTCAATATATCAAGCAGAACATATTCTTACGCTCTAAGGCAACTGACGGTACGTAAACTCTGAGAACATTCTTTCAATCACCTTGAAAATTATTGGGGGACTTTAGCCCCCCCAGCCCCCCAGTGGTTACGGCACTGCAAAACCTTCATTTGATGCTGGTTCCTAACGAAAGAAACCAATAAATATCAACAGAGCTTTGACCAGAGATTTTTGAAATTCAAACGCCTCTAGTTTAAACACTATATACACTGCAGGTCTGGTATTTTGGGAAACAGCCTACTTCAAGGTCGCCTTTAGATATCTGGAGTCAAATCTTACTATTTCCAAAGCTTTTAATTTGTGACGTCATCACTTTCCCTCCGCATAGAGACATGCATTAGTGTTTATTAAAGTGGGCAGTTATGTTAGATTTGCAAGTTCTTCACACAGTCACCTTTAAATATCTCCATATTTGGTATTAGTGCTGGGCTCGCTATCGTCGCTTCTCGATTCGATGATATCGAATAAAAAGTTTGACATAAAACTAGTAGAACCCACTCACCAATCTATTAACATCGTGGTAGCAAGATAAATGCCATCTCAAACCTGAACGTCGTTGAGTATATTTATTTCATGTAAATCTTTCCGATTGTACAATTTATAATGCTAAAATGTACTTGGTTCTGTAGCCAATAGGCTTCTAGGTTGACTTCGAATATTTGTTATGAAAGGCCGACCTTACGAAACAATGGAAGCACCATATTAATGGCCTTATCTATTTATATTAGGCTGTAAGCTGAATTTCAGGTGATATGTTTTGTTGGACGAGCGAGGGTCAACACATCATACGATACATCATCCGACTGTGATGCACTCACGTGAGAGGTTATTGTAGTGATTAACACCGTCTCGGGCTGAAGCGTGTCACTTTGTAACTTTGTTGGTTTGTCGTATCTCACCAGTTTATAAAAAAGTAGGCGGAATCAAGCAACCGTTGAAAATCACCGGGTTAAGAACAGCAGCTGTTTTCAGTTTTGCTTTGATGATTAAACAATATCCAAATTTTTTCTTTATTTGATTTATGGGTTAAAAATTTGTAGGGATAACATTGTCAAATGTGCCCATATTATTCGAAAGAAAAAGATCGCAGATGATTTTTGCTACCTGGTAGTTGTAGACATTCGGATGGAGAAAAAAAATGAAGAAGTAAAACTATCCCTACTAACGGCGGCCACTTCTGCTTTTAGCAGCAATAAAGCCATGGAACTGGAAGGAGAGATAGGTAGATAGGGAGACAGATGGATTAAAGAAGATGGCTTGTATACTTTAAGAAATCTAGAGCACACCTGTCCGTAATCTCCACCATCTGCTACTATTCCTGTTCTACTAAGAGTATTGACAGAAGTTTGAATGTGTTTGGTTGTTGCCTGGCAGTTGCTTTTTAAATTTCAAAGGCTGTCACAGTATTTGACATTCTCATCTCTTGTATAGCCCTTAATCGTATCGTATCTGTGGAAGACCTTTAATGGTATTTCGTCATTTCTTAGCGAGTGTAGACTGATACATAGTTCAGGATGAAGGCCTTCCTATTTTCTCCGAAGTTTAACTAGGGTTTCTTTCATATCATTAACTGCCTTCCAGATTTGTCTTTTGTAAGCTTAATATTTACTCTAAGGATTGGCAAACTTCTTCCAGACATCGATCGCGGAAGTCCAGCCGTGTTGCATCCAACTTCAAAAATATTGTTAAAATTAAGATCTCATCCTTCAGTGCTAAAATATGTGTTGTTCACTAGTTCTTCCCGATTTTAGGTACTTGGAAAACTAATCATGTTCATTAGCTTCGTTAACGTGATGTGGCGACACAAAACGGTTTGGTCACCCATTACTTACCTTGTTAATACTACTTTGTACTCAACTCTATTTGGTCCCAGTCCTCTCAATTACGTGGGGATCGTCATGGTCGCAAATTGTCGTTATGATTTGCTATGATTTGTTATGATTTATTATGATTTATTATGATTTGTAATTACTTGTGACGATCTGTTATGATTTATGATGACTTGCTATGATTCGCTCTGATTTGGTATGGTTTGCCATGATTTGCTATAGTTTTCTATGATTTGCTATGATTTATTGTGATTTATTTTGATCTGTAATTACTTGTGACGATCTGTTATGATTTATGATGACTTGCTATGATTCGCTATGACTTGCTATGATTTATTATGATTTGTAATTACTTGTGACGATCTGTTATGATTTATGACGACTTGCTATGATTCGCTATGATTTGCTATGATTTGTTATGATTTATTATGATTTGTAATTACTTGTGACGATCTGTTATGATTTATGATGACTTGCTATGATTCGCTATGATTTGGTATGATTTGCCATGATTTGCTATGGTTTTCTATGATTTGCTATGATTTATTGTGATTTTTTTTGATCTGTAATTACTTGTAATGATTTGTCATGATTTATGATGACTTGCCATGATTTGCTATGATTTGCTATGATTTGCTATGATTTGCTATGATTTATTATGATTTGTAATTACTTGTTATGATTTGTCATTACTTTTGACGATTTGTCACGATTTATGGTGACTTGCTATGGTTTGCTATTATTTGCTTTGATATGCTATGATTTGCTATGATTTGTTATGCTTTGCTATGACTGCCATGATTTGCTATGGTTTGCTATGATTTGTTGTAATTTCTTATGATTTATGATTATTCATAATAGTGCCCATCGTTCAATATTTATATTATTATTATGATGATGATTATTATTACTTCTGCTTTGCTCAAGAATGGTGACACATCTCGGTGATTTCACTTCAATAGCGGGCCACAACCAGTGGCCTTCGGTATTAAAGCGTTTTGCCTGTCCTTTTTTATTTCATGTCCTGCACTTTCCGTAACATTCTGGACGTTCCAAGCAAACATGGTTTTTGAAGCATTTCAACTGTAAGATGCAAGTCTGTTTTTTGAATCCATCTCTTACACTGTTTTGATACTGACCCCAATGCCCCTATCACAACTGGTACCATCTCTAATTCCTTTATATTCCAGATTCTCGCTATTTCATATTTCAGTTCAGAGTAATTGGTGCACCTCTCCTCTTCTTTCCTGTCAATGCGAGTATCAACAGGGCACGATGGGTCAATCAGTAAGCATTTCTTGGCATACTTGTCAACTACTGTAATATCAGGTCTGTTATGCTCCAGTCTTTTGTCAGTTTGTATGGGAAAATCCCATAAAATTTTACAATGCTCTTATTCTAGCACTTTCTCTTGCGTGTGCGTGTACCACTTATCACCTCTGTCAAATCCCCATTTCTCATAGAGTTTCCAATGTATAATTTTCGCAACGTTATGATGTCTCACCTTCTTGTAGTCACTTTACGCTAACTTTGAACATTCAGACACAATATTTGCAACTGTTTCATCTGCCAAGCCACAAACTCTGCAGAGAGATTCAATATCTTCACCGTACACATTCTTCCTCATATTCCTGGTGCACAATGCCTGGTCCTGCGCTGCTATGATCGTGCTTTCTGTTTCTTTCTTTAAGTAGCCCTTCTTTAGCCAGTCCCATGATCCCTCTCCTTTGACATTCTCTGTAGATTTCCGAAACTGCCCATGTAATCCTTTACCCTCGTACTTTTCTTCATGCTTCTTCTTTACCTCTTCCTTGCTCCTCTTATTCTTTGCGTTCTCAACAGTCCCACATTTGCATACTTCTTTCAATAATCTCTCATCAGATCTACTCAAGTACTTTTCAAGGCTGTCAATTTTCACCATCTCACAATCATCCACACCTATTAGGCCTCTCCCACCATCAAATCTCTTCATATACAGTCTGTCAACATCAGCTTTCGGGTAATGCGCACCATACATGGTCATCAATTTTCTTGTTTTGCTATCCAACTCTTCTAATTCAAATTTCGTCCATTTGATCATTCCCGCACCATATCTTACTACAGCAACCGCTCTGGAATTAAGGGCTGAAATTACATTTCCTCCATTGAGTTTTGACTTGAGTATTTTCCTTACTCTTCTGATGTATTCTTTCTTTGTTTGGTCTTTCATTTCCTCGTATTTCACCCCATCTGCTTCCAAAATTTCGAGATACTTACCATCATTACTCAACATCTTACCATCTGGCATAGGTATTCCTTTGCTCGCAACTGTATTTCCTCGTTTTATGGTTAACACCCCGCACTTAGACAGTCCAAACTCCATTTTCATATCATCAGAGAAGACTCTTACTGCTTTCACTAAGCTGTCAACCTGATCTTCGTTTTTCGCAAACAGTTTTAAGTCGTCTATGAACATCAAATGGTTAACTTTTACACCTACCTTTTTGACTTCATAGAATATCTTGGTCTTCCTCAGGACCAATGTTAGTGAGGTCATCGTCAATTCAAACAAAAGTGGTGACAGGCTGTCTCCTTGAAAAATTCCTCGTCTTATTTCACATTTCCTAACGTATGTTGCCCCCAGTCACTCTGAGTTCCATTGTTCCATGGATTCACTTACAAAATGCCTGGTATTATCTGCTAATCTGAACATCTCCATACATTTTTTTATCCAATTGTGCGGTACCATATCGTATGCTTTGCGATAGTCAATCCATGCCATTGCAACTGACTTCAAATGTTTCTCACAATTTTTTACAATCATTTTATCAATGAGAAGTTGGTCTTTTGTACCACGACTACCCTTTCTGCACCTTTTTGTGCTCCCATGTCAACATGTTTACTCCTTCCAAATGCTTATACAAATCCTCCGCTATGTTTCCCGTCAGCAATTTCCATATTAGAGGTAAGCACGTGATTGGTCTAAAATTTGACACCAGATTCCCTTTCTCGATTTCTTTCACACAAAGCAATGTCTTTCCAGTTACCATCTACAATGGCACGTTGTTTTCTTGGGGACACTTGTCAAGTTGGAGTGCAATGGGTTTGTGTGCATTGGTCAAGTTTTTAATCCAATATCCCTGAACACCATCAGGTCCAGGGCTTTTCCAATTTGGCATCTTTCTGACTTGTTGCCTTACTTTTGAGATATCGATGTATACGTTCTCTTGCACTTCTGCTCCTGAGAGTTCGCTCTCTACATCCTTCAGCCACTTTGCATCATCGTTATGTCTCACTGGTTTGTCCCATATGTCTCTCCAAAAACAAGTACTATCTTCTGCATCAGGCATAATTGTTTCCCTTTCAACTCCCTCAAATTCACTGAAATATTTCTCTTGATTTGATTCAAACAAACGGTTCTGTCTATACTGTTCTGTCCTGTTATCATACCGCTCAAGCTCTAATGGCAATTAACCTTTGTTGAAGTTCTTCATTTACCGCGTCGATGCCTCTGTTACATGATACATTCTTTTAAGCTTCAACTTTGTGCCTTCATTCTGTAACTCATTTCTACTCATTCTATTTAACAGTCCCAAATCTTTTCTTAATGCCTTTTGCTTATCTAAATTTCTTCTCCGCCAATATGGCATCCTTTTGCCACTCCTTGCTTTCAATTTGTATCCCACTATCTCAGCCACAACATTTTCGGCTGCTCTCAGAACTGTATTTGATTCAGTTATCGTTTCCGTTTGAAGTAGGGGTATGACCTTATTGATCTTCATAGTTGCTGCCTTAACTTTCTTTTTTCCATATATCTTAGGTTTGGTAGCAACTTATCTGAGGAGTGTCTGATCCTAAACAGCATTTTCTATAGCACCTCCTTTTCCTCTTCTTCGTATCCTTCAATTTCAGCTCCTCCCAATACTATGCCATCATCCTCTGGGAAGCACCTCATTTTTCTTTCATCTGCTGTCTCCCCTTCTTCTACCTGCTCACCAGCCCCGGACTCTTCTTGAAGCACTTCAGTTTCCCTCGCAGCATTTACTTCTTGCGCTATTAGTCCCTCGTCAACACACTCCTCACTTCTAATCTCATGGTTAGGTGTTTGGCACCTCCTTTCCATTTCTTCCACCTCCATATCTGTTAACCACTTATTCACTCGAACCTGCCTTGCTTGATCGGCCAATCTTTGCTCTGTCACTGGAAACAATCCTATTTCATCCCATATCTGCTTCATTCTCTGCCTATACTTCCTCTTTTGGGGCTCACTTCTTATCCAGCAATCAATTACAATCTTGTTCACTTCCTTCTCCCATTTCATTCTTTGTTTTGTCCGATCCGTTGGATGCTGACGGCCTGCTGAAGCCAGATCGAAAACTCCATGCCTGCCGGGCGCGACGCCTTCACCCCGATGGGTTCCAGCCCCGTTGACGCCGTTATCTTCAAATCTATTATTTGACATTTCACTCATTTTGAGGTTGTGTTGTTACGGTTACCACCTTTCGGTATTCTTATCGAGACTCCATCTCTAGAAGGGTTCCCAACCATGGATAATGAGCCCCACCTACCCTTTGGTTTGGAATCAGAGTTTTCCTTCTCCTAGGATGGCTACCTACCTGAGCTAACGAGTCCATCCTACCAGGAACTGACAGGTACTACGCCTTGCTCAAGGGTGACGTGGAGGCAGTAGTGGCAAAGGGTAATCCCATTCCCCGACGTCGAAACTCCACAACCGGATGCAGTTTAGAGTCATACCCTGGACATATGTATTATTATTCTTTCTGTTATTATTATTATTATTATTGAGATGATGAATACGAGTGGTGGAGTGTACACTCTTGTGGGTAATTTAGGTATCCCTTAGGTTTTACGAGATGAATATAGTTCTTTAAGACTCTCGAGTTTACAACTCTCGTAGGTCATGAGTATTTCATGTACTCTTCCTTAAAGATAGAATAAAGCCTCTTGAATTTTCTTTAATTCTTAAAGGTCATTCATTATCTCTTACAATTTATTTCCATTGTTGTAGGTATTAGAAATAAAAAATTTCCTCCTTCACCAGCATTTTTAATATTGATAACAACCTGTTTCTTAAATCAACAACTTTCTGTGCCTCCTCTTTCAATAGACATCGAAATTTAATTTTGTTTTCTCTGAAGTACGATCTGATCCTTGGTATGACAGCTAAGTCATTTTCCAAGATCGTCAATTTGTGCATCTATTCGATGACTCCCTTTATAGCATGTGTAGTAGTAGTAGTAGAACTGAGTAGCATTTTCTTCCCTATCACAAAGACGATGCGCTACACGTAACAGACTCTATCTTGTTCAAACTCTCAGTAGTTGGAGAGTAGGATTAGAAGCTGTTCGATGTAAGAAATATTAAGATGAGTGAAAATTGACCAGTGTTTAAAAATTTTAATCATTACAAACGTTTCAGTACAGTCCTAACACATTCAAACTGATTTACATAGGACATAGGACAGTATTTTGTTGCAAAGATTGACGTAATTCATGATAAGTAAAGTCAAGGGTGATGACTCTTGATTTCCCCCGACGTCTGATATTCTGTAAGCCACCATCGCTGGCAGAATGACGCTATCAGATTTCACTGCCTGAATCTTAGGTAAACTCCCAGATCGTTAAACCTAACTTCATCCCCATTTGATCCGATGCCTTCCACGTTGATACGCCGATGCGACACTCTTCTACCGATACTGACAAAGATAAATGCGTCTCTACAATCTGGCCTCTTTCCTGAAGCATGCAAGGACGTTTTAGTTTATCCATTACTAAATAACGTGCTGTAGATATGATTCTAGAACTTCAGATCAATGATTAATCTCCCATTTATTCCCAAGCTAATTGAATGAGCAATATGTGACCAATCGGGTGATCACATGGCCAAACATGATCTCTACCCAGTTTACCGATCTCCACATCCTAAAGAGTATAGCATGAAGTCTGAGAAAATAATTACATTACACGGGGTATGGAAAGGAAACACGTTTCTCTGTTGGTACGTTTGGACTTGATTGTTATATTTGATACTGTAGATCATGATACCCTATTACGTCGTCTACAGAACCGGATTGCTTTGCAAGATACTGCTCTTACGTACTTCAAATCGTATTTATTAGAAAAAAGTCAGCACATTGCTGTTGACAATAAGGGTCTATCGCGACCGCTCTATCTAGATTCTGGTGTGCCACAGGGTTTGTGACTGGGCCCAATTCTGCTTAACAGCACATTGTCTGATGTTATTGTGAAACATGTACCCAGGGTTAATTGTTATAATGATGATACTCAATTATTGCGGTCATTAAGCCAACAGTGTGCACAAGACGAGACTTGAAAGCAGTGGAATGATGCATTATAAATACTAGGTCTTGGGTGGCTAGCAATCGATTACTGGTAAAAGATGCTAAGACAGAATTTATCACACGTGGAACCAGGCAGCAACATTGTAAAGTTCATACAGATAATGTGAATATTGTGGAGTGAAAATATGTACCTAAATCGCATGTTTTGATTCAACCTTGACAATGATCAACCGTGTAAACCGTCTTTGTACCGCTGCATTCCGTCATTTTTACAACATGAACCTTATCATTTTTGTCGCTAAAGATTCCAGAAACAATTATACATACTTATATTTCAAGTAAAAGCGACCTGTAAAACCGCTGTTGTTAAGATCATCTAAATCTCAGTTTGACAGATTACAGAGAAGCCATAACGCTTCTGAGTGATTGTTAATTAGTCTAAATGCTGCCACATTACTCCCACTCTATTTGATTTGTATAGGCTACCTCTTCTTTGCCGAATCGAATGTAAGATCATTGTAATAACGTTTAAGGTAGTTCATGATATCCCTTCACCGCATGTAACGTTAAAGATTAAGATCAGACAGGAAGACAGACATCATCATAAATTCATTCTTGTATTCCATTATTACCACCGAACATGAAGTTGTCAGCCACCTTTAGTGACGTGTCTTCTCATGGCAGCAGCGTCAAAATTGTGGAATGCTCTAACTTGTAATATTTGTTCAAATTCAAGAATATGGCACTCATGTTAAGGCATGCGCTGTAGAAATATTATCATTATTACTGTCATCCTTATAAAGGAAACATGGCATTGACAGTAAAAACTCCTCAACAAAATTACTGGCTTTGCACTCTTCGTATTACATATTCTGCAGGAGAAAAAAGATTTTGCCCAACCAAGCAAACCTCAAATTTTATTAATTAAACTTTTTGATGTATATTTTTTTTGATTGTTTGCTCTGTTTCATTTTCTTTTTATTCTTTTTCTAAATATGTTGAAATGTTTGTATTGTTGTGGTAACAATATGAAGTCTATATCCGCTACCATAAAATCCTGAAGTCCCTTTCGTAATGGGTGAAAACAGCGAGAATGATGTGTACAATGTCAAAGCTTTTTTTATGAAGTTACAGAATGAAGATGTGACACTTTAATTTGAAAAACTTGTTATCATTGTGCAAGCCATGACTGAGGTCAATCACATCTTCTACTGACCCCGCTATTTAACTGCTTTTCATGTTATGGAGGGCATCCTTGTTCACTTCTTTGATTGCGATCATCTTCGGTTCTACTGTGGATTCTTAAACTATGCGTGTACTCGAATTTCTGCTTCTTTTAAATTTCTTTGTCGTCGCAATTTTTGTGGAGGTCAATTCATTTGATTGGAACACCATCACTGAGGATGCAACGGGCGAAGGAAACTGGAAATAGATCAAAAGAATAGGCTAACAGTCAACAGGACGTCTCATTTGATTAATCAGAGAGACTTCTAGCGAATAGGAGTGACTACTGAATAAGCTACTATACCACCTCAAGATGATGAGCAGGACCATTTTTCTACTTGTTTCCACTTGTAAGTCTTTAACTTAATTGAACTTGTACCTCACATATTGACTTGAACGTCTTCTAGTGATTCGTCAAGTCACATTTACCCACTTAAAGCGTATGTTCGTAAGATCTAAACATTTAGTTTGTTGATGGTACAAAACAATAAAACTGCACGAAATAGCAAAAACATTTTAGCACTGAAAAGTTTTTTGCGTCTGACACTCCTCAGAGTACAAAATCGTCAGAGCTGAGATAGGAAGAAATCAATAAAATTTATACCAAACTGTGTTTTGAAATTAGCCGATCAGAGGTCTGACTGCTAGATTGGTGTTATTTTGACCAATCAGTGTATGTGGAACTAAACAGTTAGCGGACAAGGCCCAATGAAAAGACAAATTTTTTTTGTCTGCAAAGCAACGGTTTTGTTGTTTTGATGTGGACGGATTTGAGGACGGCTAGGTGAAAAGATGACCTAGCTCTGCCTAGTATGCGAAAGCGGTCATCCCTATACAATTTTACACAGTCTGGGTTTTCAAGCAAGTGCTGCCCCATGGCAGAGTCACATTGCTTAGTAGTGCTTTTTGGCTTTAGAAACCCGAGGAGGCTGATTCCTTGTAGGACCCGACGCTTGGCGAATATAGGATGGAATATGCTGCTTGATTCTATCAACTAACCTCAAAGTCGTGCGGCAGACATAGCCATTGTGGTTTCGTGTAGTTTGATCTAAACATTGTAAAAGGAAATTTAAATAATATTTTATATGATTTCCTTGAATGAAACTTTAGAAATGTTGAAGGACCATCCAAATAATTTCAGAATTATCTTCATAACAATCACGACAACTCAACTAAATCTTAACTTAAAAAGGGAGCTATAGAGTTTAAAACAAGAGCAACCTCGTGATGTTGTATCTATTAAACTTGTATCAAACATGTCAAGACTCCTCTTAATTGTTTTCCCGGTTTGTTTGATCTTAAATGTGAAATTAGTGAGATTTTTGGACATACATAGGTTAGTGTCATACTTTGTTTCACTTCCAGACAGTGTATTGCTCGCTGTAGAAACGTTTTAAATCCCCATGAGCCAAAGCTAAGATATGTTATTTCTCCTTTGGAACCTAAATTTAATTAGCCACCATTATAGCCTTTTTCAATCTTCAGCCTCCCTCCCATCAACAGGTAACAAAAGCTATTAGATCAATAAAGTTAAGCGGCAGTCTATGTCTACTTGGTTAAAATACTTGACATGTTTTCAAACTATCATTTTACATTTTATAATATATACAGCGGTAATCTCGTAGATTTAGAAACACAAAAGGTACCTACTGATTAGAAACGCGCTGTCAGGGTTTTAATTAAAGAAAGGTTTCCATTGATCTTCCTGTAAATTATATTCCTTTAACTCTCAAGCCCTTAAAAATATTTACGTCAGTAGCACGAAATTGTATGTATTAAAAGAATATCGGTCATCTTTGAACATACTCCTCATTTAGCGTATGGTCTGCAAAAGGCAATCTCCCTTTGTTACTCTTCTTGACATGAAAACCGCGTTTCATGAGGTTAATCATTCTTTGATACCTGTAATACTTAGATACCTTGACATCCCTCAGTTTATTATATCTTTATCTCGGAATTATATGATCACGACTGCGTCTCAAATACATGTAATACATTTGCACTGATTATGTTTATGTGGACAGGGGCGTCTAGCAGGCGATTGCTTGTTATGAATACTTTTAGCCAATGCATCAAGCCAGATACATTTCCTTATCCGGGTCATACGTTTCCCACATTTGACGGATGTATATTAACAGGTCAGGAACATGAGATTAAAATTTTTTTATTAAATGCTTTTTCAGCCTTGTTTATGTGGGATCGCTAGACTACTTGCAAAGAAATGAAAGACATATGGTATGATTTAATCAGAAACTGCATCGAAACAATTTTTGCGGAAACTAACTTTGACACATAATACCCGCTGTTCTATTAAACGAATATTTTCTTGATTTCGGCCCGTACTTTAACATTAAATTCACCAAAATTGAGTACAAACAGAACCTGTTAGAAACTACAATTGAGGAAGATGCTGGACATGATTGATTTTGTCTCCTTGAAACGCAAACATGAATTACAGCTCTATA
>JAAAKL020014595.1:0-11873 GCA_010016065.2 Carybdea cf. marsupialis auct. non (Linnaeus, 1758)
ATACGATGATGATGATGATGATGATAATGATGATGATGATGATGATGATGATGATGATGGAGGGGCAGGAGGAGGATGATGCTGATAATGATGACTACGATGATGATGATAATCATCATGATATTGATAATGATGAAGCATTATCTTAAATAATGAAGATGAACAAAATAATATGTTTTATATTTGAAGTCCTGTTTCTTTTTCTTCTTTGTCGTAAAAATAATTGTGATTATAATAATGTTGATGATGATGATGATGATGAGGAGGAGGAGTAGGGGCAGGAGTATGATGATGGGGATGAGGATGACAATAATCATTATGATGATTATGGTACTGATGATCATCATGATGATGATCATGATAATAATGATAATGACAATGATGATGACGATGATGATAATGATGATGATAATGATGACAATGATAATGATGATAATGATGATGATAATGATGACAATGATAATGATGATAACGATGATGATTATTAGGACAATGACAAACGTAATGATGATTATGATCATGACAACGATGATCATGACAATGATAATGATGTTGATAATAACAATGGTGACGTGAGCAAACAGAAAACCCTGTCAACTGGAATCGGCTTTTGACTCATTTTCATCATCATTTACAAGGCTGTCGAACATTGTAGAGCCCTGTCGAGCAAGGTCTGTCCAAGTGACCTCACATTTTGCCTCGGCTTGTAACTACTTTCGGGTATTCCTCAGTAGGTATTACTCCTTGTTTTTTTGTGTGGTAGGTAGCATTTCTCTTCATCTTATGTAGTGTTTGCATTACAGAGGAGTCCTTTCTGTCAAAGCTCTAGAGAGAATCCATGCCATCCTTTTCGCTGTACAGATTCATGGAGATCAAGAAAGTTTTCTTGTTATAGAGGTAAATAATGTATGCCCTTTTTAGTCACGTTGTCAGTACTCATGCTATACCGAGTCGCCACAGTAGACTATAGAAAATAGACCTCACTTACCGTTTGGGTTGAAAGATGTGCATTTATGAGAGAGGAAAGGTGATGCATTGAACTGAATCATTTCGCAAAAACGAAATGCAATTGTAACGGTAATTCCACTCTTTACTCTGTATTTTTACTCGTTGTATTACTGTTTGCTTCAGTCCTTGGTATTTGTCCAATCATGTCAACCTCATTTGCTGATCATGTGTAATGTTGCTTTCGTATGTTGCTCTGTCACGTGTGTCTGCTGTACTTTTCTGTCTCTGTATATTTACCTGCCTGCGTCATCTTTTGTCTTGTGTGTTTGTCTCTTTTTGATTGGCTAATTTTTATCTATTGTAAATATTATATAAAAGTAGCCTTATAACACTTGTAAATCAGATGCTGTTTGGATTTGAGAGAGTTTGGTTTGCGTTTTTGTGGATTGCGTTTTTGAGTAATAGATTGTGGAAGCCTGAAGGCCGTTGAAATTTCTGGAGTTTTTATTTCGTTTTCGGATCATTAGAACCCGTAGTAACCTCTTTGTACCATTACAAAACGATAGAAGAATTGTGGTAGTGTGAAACAAAAATTGTAATAAAAGTGCAAGTGTGGGTTATACTTAACTTCCCAAAAACACGAGACAAGGCAACGTATTGATCAAAACTCTCCTATAATGATTCGATGCATTAAATAACGGAAATATTAAAGTTCTTACAAGCGCATTAGGTCCCCTAATTGTTACGGGACACTTGCACAATCCATTTTGAGAGATACAGGAGAAAGTGTTTGACTATGTGATGAAATCCTCTTTCCTCTTCTCTTGATTTAGAGTTGTGGAATCGTCGGGACATTTGGGTCCCTGGACAAGATATGATAACTGGTTTCGTGCGCATTGTCCCACAGGTAAGTGGAAACATAACTCTCAATGAAATTTGGACAAATCCTAGAAAATCGCTCAATGAAAACCAGATCATAAGTATAAGCGGGGATCTCAGAGGGTCACACTGACCTTGCTGAAAGATGTGGAACTGGCTTCCCTTTCAATGATGCATTCTGGATAAAGTATTAATTCTTTTTCTGATCTTGTGTAAAATTATTTCTCTCAATTGAACGATTTGCCTCAGGAAATGTCTCATGATGCAGTTTCAAGGTCAATAATATCAGCTTAAGCGAGCCCCGACTGACGTATGTAGTTTAAAAGATCTTTAGGGATGCACCACCATCGCTCCTACACCACTGATTTTTATCTAGTAACCCTAATAGGACTATGCGGCTAATGCGTAGGGAAAGTGTGACGTCACGATTTTGAAAATATTTGAATTACGGAAAAAATACTCAATTTTCATGTTGCCCTATTAGTATGAATGTCAATGGACAAATTTGAGCCAGTGATGTCCTTTCCCAACACCGAGATATCAGCTTTCAAAGTTTTAAGACTCTGTAACAAAACCGTATTATTTGATGCTGGTTCATCCAAAGAATATTAACAGGAATTTTGACCAGAGATTATTGAGATTTAAACGCCTTCAGATATCTGCAGTCAAATCTACTTCCAAAACTTTTGATTTGTGACGTCATTACATTCCCTCCGCACAGTTCATCGGTTCTTTAACTTTCTTGACATATCCTGAACTGCTTGTGCAACCTTTTAAAAACTTGCTGACTTTCCTCATTCATTACTATTGTATCTGGGGTAACCGCAGCAAGGCTCAACGACAGGATCGCATAGCAGACAGTAAACGAGGATAGAGCGCTACACAGCATAAGTTGCAAGTTGCCCTTTACTCAAAACTCTAAATAATCAACTAACTACTACAATACAAATCTAATCATTAAATAGTGCAATTGTCACGTGTTCACGTCGTAAACAAAGCATGATTATGCTACATTCCCCAATAAGAATACAGTTTTTTCAAAAGAAATTCGGGTTTAGACTTCGTTGATGATCGTGTCAAAAGTACCACCACATCTGAGCTTTAAAATCTGCGACTACGCAGAAGCACTTACAAAATTCACCAACAATGAAACACGCAGAATTAACCTATCTTAGAGCTAAAAATCACACAAATGCCATGAAAGGTACGTCTGTTCACTCGGATATATTTGTACCTTTTAAACACCCAAAATTAAGCTTCCTTTGAGTTTTTGTAGTCAAAGACATTCATATAGATTATTGTTAAACGGTGTTTAGGCACTTGTCAACTTCGTCTGCAATACCTTGTCGCTTAAAACACCAAATCAGTTTTTACTTGTAATTGCTTCTAGTTAAACAGTTCATTTATATTGTCATGAAGATGTCAACCTAGCTCTGTATGCCTATTCCTAAGCAGAGATAGATGTCCGTTTCTGAAGAAAAATTTAATATGTTTGCCTTATTCCAACCACCACCAAACAATTGAATGATATTAACGTGCTATGAGGATTTCCGTTCGATTTGTGTCAGTTATATTCTGCTAGAGGCAAGAGAATAAAAGGAAATAATTGATATTTGAGGTCGTGCGTGAATTTACGATACCTTCTTAGTACTGGTTCACATTGGAAAACTCTCGTAGATGACCTATTTCCCAAAATGGATTGATATTCCCCCACAACAGAAAAGAGCTATCAGTTTTAAAGTTGTGTGCTCACAAAGCACCCTTATGGGTACGGGGGTACGTTCACTATCTATAGCACAAATAAATTACCGGGTCATTATATTTTTAGCTTCGATTGCATTGCAAGGCATATAGGTAGTGGTATTTACATTTGACAATTTACTTAATTTCGTAATAATATACCCCCTTAACATCATGCTACTTTAGTATATCTCTATGATGAAACAGCTCCCTGTGGGCCTCTTCAAATATCTCCAAAGTAGGACCGTGTTTCGACATAAGATTTTGTATTATTTACAGCTGATTCCCTCTTAAGGGAGACTAGTTTGATTGCACGCTCACATCGTAAACAATAGAATTTTGCACTATTTGAGAAACAGGAATTCAATTATGATGCTTATCATACTAACATTCTTCTACAAGACGAATGATAATAAGTACTGGAGCGCCTGATAAAAATTTGATTTGATTTTGTTAAAATTATGTAATCAAAATATCATTTATGGTACAGGATTTTGCAGATATTTACTTTGCCAATGAAATATATTGTAAATTTTTGCAAATTCTCTCATTTCTATAGTAGTAATGCCGAAATAACCATTAAGACGTTGGTTTCAAACTTATTTAACCACTGGTGAACCATTTTTCAGGGGATTTCTGATACTCATGTGCTATTGCAGCCTTGAAACACTGGGGTAATGCATAAAAAGTATATTAAATGTTAGATGCCAGCTTTAAAACACACCATACACTAATTTACGAATTTACATATCTTCCTTCACTATCCCAAGAAGATGCAAATGTAAAAGATGAACAGCTGCCGAGCACTTCATGGACAATTTAAAAAAAATTTTTCTAAACGATGTCTTGGCAGCTTTATCAGCCTATTTAAGTCTTGTTCCAGAACAAGGGAAAGATCAAACAGTTTAGCTTTAGTTACTGAACTACTGCTAACCAACTTTCCCTTACATCCTCACAAGAATGATTATAAGTGCAGTACTGCATTATACTGTGTTCTTCTCCATCAGTAATCGTGTAACCATGGAGCTGCATTACTAAGCTGCCGTAAAATGGATTCATCGAAACCAGCTCTCTTTTGTGTTGATCTCACTGCTTGCTCAATTGACACGTTCAATATCTTAGATATGTTTAGCCAAAGGTCCCAGTAGTGTTTTTGCATTGATTTTGCAAACAACATCTTGTTTGCCATCATTTCGTTTGGACATCTACATACTTGTGCAATATATCTTAAATATTGGATCTGAATAATATCTCGCAGTCTGCTACATTTTGTTATTTAAAGGATGGCATTGTTTGAGTAACGCAATTTGTATTTAATGGCGTCAGCATTCTCTGGGGTAGACATACGCCTCCATCCATCTTTCACCATCTAATTGTATACGATAAATTTATGAAAAAGTGCAAGCATTCTTTCAAGGGGAATAATGGTACCATAATCCATTCAACCTCCGCCACTCAGCTTCGTTCAGTAAGTAACATTATCAAGTTATGAAGACAAATGTACCTTTTCGCTACTCCGGTGCTTTTGTATGCCTGGCTCTCAACCGCGGTGAGTAAGCGAAGAAATGCAACCAATGCCGACTAACAAGAGAAGTCAAACTTCTGTTCTCCCTTTCCACCTCGTGACTCGCAGATTACATAAGTCTGCCTTTCATAAGGAACATGGGAAGTAGTAATGTTACTATGGGTACAGCATCATCCTCCCCCGCAAAATTTCGTAAAAAGTCAGCTTTGTAAGGCAGCCAACAGCCGTATACAGTGCCACTCAGATCGGTAAAAAGCAACTTGCTCGACCTCCTAAGTTGCAACTCAATATAACTATCTTAATTGGCGACTTCTGATTAGACAACTTAAATCAAACGACTTGAGTTGATATTTTAGCAGTTTTGATAAATGTATCGGTCATCACACTTGCATGCCAGTGTTGAAGGGATGACCCCAAATTCATTGTTTTCGCCTCCATATTAGATGTTTTTGGAGAAAGAAGAAAATTTTAGTCTTGACTTTGAGGCAAAATTTGACCATTTGGCGACTCTTGTGCATGATTTGGGCGATGATACACATGAACAACTTGGCAGTCCGTAGTTAGTGATAACTAAAAATAGTCTTTCTTAAGAATTCATCTTGTACGCACAGAGTTTCCTTCTGATCTATGAAACAAATCTTCTGGTCGATCATGTCAATGGAATCTGTGGTGGTACAATGACAGAGTTAGGAGGGTGTACGATTCGGTTCATCCTTCTTCTCAGCTGTAACAACTGGAGAAACCTATGAAAAGGCAATGGTGTTTTCAACGACTCATACAAGCCGTTGGACTCTGCCTCCACCTTTGCTTGTAATGTAAGTGGAAAGCGCCTGCACTTCTTAATTTGCTTTTTGCACCTTAAGGTTTACCTTTATTTTATGTTTGAAACAAAACGTTTCTTCCTGTCCCATAAAACACAAATGGAAATATCAAGCGTAACTTTTTACTAAGCCCAAGACAGACACTGGCAAACCTAAGCGTTTATCCTAACTTCAATCCTGGACAAATAGAAGTTAAGTTTTTACAAAATTTCCATGAAAGTAGAACAAATCACACAAGACACTTGCTACATGAAGGGTGTCCATCCTTGCTATTATTTGGGTTCTAGACCTCTCTGCTTAGCAGTAGGGAGGTCTGACTTGCAAGTCTCCAAAATGGATTTTTAATGTCAATATCATGCCAGACGTCTCGTTGGAACGGCGACCATGCACTTCTTACCATCAAAGACTATCATTTTGCTGCTACTCATGTTGAATTAAATTCTGTAAAATTATAGCTTTAAATAACCCAACGACAGGAAATAGCACGGGAGGGTTTTCTAGGGATGTTTTCTCCCACCAGCAAAGGCTTGTTAGAATATTCCTAAATTTAAACTAGATTCTTTTTATTTTCCCCGAAGGTTCTGGCATAACTAGAATAAAGTCGGAATATTCTTGGCGTCGTCGAGACAGAAAATTTCGTTTTGGATGCACAAGTAATAAACATATCACAGGCCATTGCAACTGGTCAGGTTATGTTAATGGCTTTGACGAGCTTGTGGCGTACATTTGCCCTGGGAATGCTATAATAACAGGACTTGAAAGTTACCACTCCAACCACCACGAAGATAGGCGCTGGAAATTCAAGTGCTGCAAAGTTACACGTTGCCCAAGACGTAATCATCTCAGCAATTACATCAATCGTTATAACCAAAATTTTTACGCACGAGTTTCTTACCCCTGGTTCATCAAAGGCTTTATCAGCCAACATCTCAACAGGAAAGAGTAAGTAATTTCTCTCACACTTCATCCTCCTCCCCACCCTACCACAATTTTCAAAATTTTCAAATCCAAAATTGTATACCCATTTTTACGGGATAGACACTGGATTAAGGAGTGAGCGTGGAGCATCACTTCCCCCACTTTCTTCCTCCAGCGGTGCTTTTTTTCCTTTTCCCGAAAGTAGGCTACTTTCTGTGTTAAGTAGTATAAAGCAGTCTACTAGGATAGCCCCTAACCATAAGGAACGAATGAGGTCGTAAGACTGATAGCAAAGCTAACTACCCCTACTTTTAAATTGAAAGTGATGTGCTATATAGATTTCATTTTTATGAGATAGTTGTACCTTATCCCAAGCTTTATCTTCTCCCTTGAGTCTATACGCCTATTTACACGATATCGGGTAGCTTAACTCATCGCTTACATTGAATTTTCTCTCCTAACATATGCATATTGCACTCACAGCCTTTTCCATTTTTTAAGTCTACTTCCAGTGGTCAAAATCTTTTGGGTACTTTTTTATTCTACTGGACTGAAAAGACCCCGGTTGTTCTTTTTGTCGTACTTTGAGGGTACGTCACCTCAAACCGTGTAAAAGAGCTCAAAACTGTACTGCTGGGCGCCGACATGTTTGCCTCGTATTGAGTTTTTCAGCATCAACAGCAGAACTTTCCTGTTCCTTAAGACGTCAATTTTTTTCCTTATGAAGTGCAAAATTTGCCTCGTTCCGGAAAACGATCGTTAAGGAATCACTTATAACTCAGAAAACGTTCGTTAAAGAATCACTTATAACTAGGAAAACGTTCGTTAAAGAATCATTTATATCTAGGAAAACGTTCGTTAAAGAATCACTTATAACTAGGAAAACGTTCGTTAAAGAATCACTTATAACTCGTAAAACGTTCGTTAAAGAATCACTTATAACTAGGAAAACTTTCGTTAAAGAATCACTTATAACTCGTAAAACGTTCGTTAAAGACTCACTTATAACTAGGAAAACGTTCGTTAAAGACTCACTTATAACTCGGAAAACTTTCGTTAAAGAATCACTTATAACTCGTAAACGCTCGTTAAAGAATCTCTTACAACTCGGAAAACTGTACATGAGACTAAAACTAACGTGACAGTTTGATTTCTTGACTGACGTCTTCTTAAAACTTATTTCAACTCCTCTTTTCAGTAGATAGCACATTTTAGTGAAACACTGTTTGCCAAAAAACCCCCACTGTTCAACACCAGCTCAGCACAAATGTACTATTGCAAGTACTTTCAATTCAGAGGTACCACAGAACTAAGGTTACGGCAAACTCATTCACTCTTAGTCAAACAAATATGAACATCGGCATTTACAGTCCCGGCGAAGTGGTTTTAGAGGTGTGGGGGCAAATAGGTGTGTCAATATAACTATTTTACATGCACAATGTTTTAGGTCAAAGTTAGCAGAAAAGTGCGGGGGCCACGCCTCCCAAACCCCCTTTTTTGCCGGCCCTTATTTGACAAGCGTATTCGATAAGTATCGACAGCTGTATGAGAGTTATAGAAATCTAGTCACCGTTAAAAGCTGTAAAAGTACCAGAGAAATAAATGCTATTTCATCAATGGGATTCAAATCAATACCTAGAGCAATAGTGACAGTCATGTACTCTACCAACTAAGCTACATGATAATGACTTACACTGTATTTCCCTGATGTTTACGTAAACGTGGAATCATGTTGTGAATGAAACAGATTGAAAAGAATACAGCAAACCAAGTACTTGATTCTGTTTAAAGTTGTCAACCGAACGTCATTTGTAGTTCAACGTATCAAAACAAATTGTTGTACCGGTATACCGATGATTTACTAACCATTTAAGTCTTTTATTGTAGGGACAGAGAGTGGAGGTTGTACGTAGTGCCACTGTGGACTTGAACTGATGCTGGGTCGAGACAGGCCTCTGGAGAAAGGTTTTGGATCAGATATCTGTCCCAAAGAGGAATGCAGTTTTCTAGACAAAGAAGACTGTTGCATTTACAACTTATTTTATTCTTATATGATATTGGTGGACTTTGTAAAAGTGACAAAGAGAAGGACATTTGTGACACAAGGCGCAAAAAAAGTCGGTGACATTTCATTTTGTTTACTTCATGGTTAATTAATAGCTCTAGTTTAAATTCGTGTAGTATGATATTAAGGATCTTTCTCTGACTATACACTTTGTACGTTGCTGCCATCTGCAACGTTTCGATTATTAAGAACAGGTTCTCCGTGCGATTATAAGATGTCAAATATGATCGCTTGAGAGATTTTTGCTGATAAAAAAAGTGCAAAAGCAGTTTCGGAAAGGACAATTCCTATCTATTGAGATTTCAAAGACTCTTGCATTTTTCTTATGTCGTTCTATCTCTCAAGAACCGCCTATATGGTTTTTTTTTCTTAAATCTATCATTTTTGTATTGTCGTTAAGCACAACATTTGATTTAATGTTGCATCAGCCATCATAAATGGGTGAGGAGTATAACTTGTTTTTAGCTACATTTTTAATGCAAGTATATTAAAATTGTGCCCAAAATTCTATTAGCTCCTCTTCACTTTTGTTTAAGATCTTGGAAAGTCAAATAAAAGCCATACAACAAACGTTTGTCTTGATTTTAATAATATTTGATTGGTATTGGTAGTTCTTAGGTTTGTTGCATGTTCACCTTAAAGACTCGAAATTTTAGAGGAACGTTTACATAAACCTTGTCCACAGATAGTTCTGTATTAGCAGCTTTGACCTGGTAAACCTCAGTCAAGTTTGAGGAATTTAGACCGACTTCTAAGATATTACCAGAAGGTTTCTGTCTGTGATCTGCCTGTCACCTCTTCCCTACGATGTATGTTAGTTAAAGTACGATTATAACCTAGTGTGAGGGTTGTAGAATTTAAAGGAGGTCAAAACTTAGTATTGCATTAAAAAGGACTCTAGAACTGTACAACCTACAAAAATCATAAACTATGATTAGGACTTTGTAAAGAAAACCGCAACCCTAGTGCCTTACTGATACCACTAGTTGCACATAGACATTGTTTCTAGCCAAGTGTTTCTGGCAAATCCCACATATACAGCTCTTATACATGGCGCCTTATGGTTTAGCTACCGTTACATCTTCCGTAGTGAGACGATTGATGACCTAATGCGCGTAATACTTCGACACGTGACCTCGCTCGTAAAAATGGCGGACGAAGTGGAATTTTATCTCATAACAGATTCACTGGTACGCTGTTCTATCGACGTCATCTTTTCATTGGTAGTCACTTCTCGCCGAGTTACGAGCATAAAGAGATCGTTAGATATTTTACACAAGTGCTTGTACCAGGCGCGGATCCAAAGGGGGGCCGGGGGGTCATGCCCCCAAACGTTAAAATTTCAAAGTTTCATATAGGCCTTTCTGCTACACCCTTGGCTGAGTGCCAGGGAGTACCTATATTTTTTCAAAATGCCCCCCCCCAAACTCAAACGCTGGATCCGCCCCTGACTTGTACAGGCAATAGTACTTTGTTTTGTAGACTAATGACCACGGATGCTTATATCTACTTACTTGTAAAACTGCTTTTTTAGCCTTTCAAATTTTTGTAATTGCATCACTGGCACACTATTTGAAGCATTTTATAGCCTCACCACTTATTAACCGTTGTTATATTTGTTTGTTTTATTTCTTTATGTCAATGAATGATACACTTAAAAAAGCAATGAGATTACTTAATTTGTTTTCTTCTCAAGTCGGTTTCTAACGTTCGGACATTTCCTTAAAATCAACACCACGACAACTCACAGTTTGTAAATAGCAGGACAAAATGTGATGAAATTTACCAACAAATCAAGGGATTTTAAAAAATACCTTTGACATCAGAAGTAAGAGAGTTGTTTTGGTCTACACTTTTTTGAGTAAGAACACATTTACTAAGGACACTGAGGCTCAGATTGTCAAAACATTAAGAACAATTTAAGAACAACACTAGGCAGGATGAAAACTCATAGAAACATAATTTCTTGTACAGTGATTTACAACAAAATTAGTTCAACACCATCAATGTCTTCGGCTCTTATGTAGTCCGATGAACCGTCACTAAATGAAATAATGTACTCTCCAAATTAGTTGTTTCACTGCATGATTTCCCCCTCAAACCAACCATTTTCATACAGACCCCTAACTCGTTTACCTACAAGAGGCGCATTCAGTGACCGGTCATTAACATCGTCTTCTATCTCAATTGGGTCACTTGCGTCACTCCTCAACTCCATCAGTTGGCAGCAGCTGTCGTATGAACAAAATAAGAACAAATGCGCCTGCTTGCGACCGAAAAAATAACACTAAGCCTCAACCCAAATGATCTGGTCCTTACTAAAAAAAAGTGTATGACTTTTATATAGTGTAAACGGCGTCTCTCTTAACACGACTGCAAATTGGAAAAAAGAACAATTAAAGATTACAGACCCTTGTCAAAACAGCTCAGTTATCCAATTTTTAAGAGAAAGTGGTTAGGCAGTGGAGGCACCTGGAATGAGACCAGTGTTGCTCAGCCCCACCAAATATTTCAAGAAAAAGCTATCGATCTTCCGTTTTATATCGCACGCCTATCTCAATTTTCTTCTTTCCTTTCACATTTCTAAACTTCATCTCTTCCTTGCTAATACTTTGTCGTGATCAGTTCAATGCGGAGGGAAAGTGAAGACGTCACAAATCAAAATTTTTGGAAATAGTAAGATTCGACTCCAGATATCTAAAGGCAACCTTTGCATAGGCTGTTTCCCAAATACCAGACCTACAATGTATATAGTGTTTAATCTAGAGGCGTTTGAATCTTCTAATCTCTGGTCAAAACTCTGTTGATATTCCTTGGATCCTTACGTTAGGATCCAGCATCAAATAGGAAGGTTTTGTTAGAGAGATCTAAAACTTTGAAAGCTAATACCTCGTATTGGGAAAGGGAATCACTCTCAATTTCGGCCATTGACGTTCTTTCTAATAGGGCAACATGAAAATTGAGTATTTTTTCCATA
>JAAAKL020014597.1:0-11872 GCA_010016065.2 Carybdea cf. marsupialis auct. non (Linnaeus, 1758)
TTTGCAGTGGATGGGGTCGCTTTCAACACCATAAGCTCTTTTGCCTTCTATTTTGCTTTGTGGTCTCCCTATGGTCATGAATTTGTTGTCCACGGAATCCTTATGAAATTTCTTGTATTTTTGGCAAGAGCTTCCACCTTGAAGTTACAAATGTATGAAATTGAACTTTTGCCAGGCATTTGAACGCTGATCATCCATGACTTTCAGCTCGCGTAGTGTGTCAACCGAGGAGGCTTTAAACTTGTTTTTCAGTAATGAAATCACTGCTTGTAGTGAAGATGAAGCTGACAGTGGTTCAGATGATAGTTCAGAGGAAATCTCAGAGCAGATAGAGGTAAGACAGGGATCGTGCAAGACTGGACTTTGCTGAAGAAAGTCCTTGATCCATTTTAGTCTACAAGTTTGTGTTCGAAATTTTAGGTCTATGGGTTGCTTAAAATTTGAATTCTACTAGGATAAGCTTATCCTCATATGGAAACTTTGAGATCGAAGTTGTATGCAGTTGATCTTTCTGTGTTTATTTGTTTACTGTTCCTTCCAACTTATGCAAACTTCATGAATAATGTCATAACAGCGATTAAAAAAGTTGACGTCGGCACAGGAAATGACAACAAAACAAATTTTCATTTAAATCATTTAGAACTCATTTATATCTAGTTCTTAGTTTGAACGTCCTTTTAACTTCTATAATTTATAATTGTTGTAACTGGACTCCAAGTCGATTCGAAAAAGTCGCTAAAGTGCTCCAAACCTTAAACCATCTCTACTGGGGGAGGGTTGAATCAACACATGACGATTGTAAGGCATGATTGCTCTAAAACTATTCCCCATTTTGGCCTGAGATTTTGTGACTTTTCCTGAAATTTATTATAGCACATATTCACATAAATTTTATTCTGTCACACCTACTTCCTGTCTTACTTTGACAAAAATGACAAAATGCACCATCTAGTGACTACATCAAAGTTTTGAATATCAAACGATCACCGTTGTCAATCTGTCCTATTTTTAGCTCTCTTTACCAAACCCGACCTTTGACTCCTTGTGAAAGTTTGATTTGATCCTCCTCTATGTCCTGAAGTAATGGGGTAGATATTGAAAGCTAATTGTTTCATTAATTAGAGGGCGGCATATGTAGAAGTTTAATCCCTTAGTTAACTCCATTTGTTAGCATCATTTGTAACACACGAATATCATGAGCAACGCCTTAGGTCTTTATGACAAGTGAAGGACTGATGTGCCCCACAGATTCGTCATTAACTAAGTCAGTATTTCAATTGAAAATTTAAACTATGTGATACAAATGTAGTGACGGCCTATACAAATAACCGATAATCAAAGGTTATATAGCTATTGATCACCAATAGCCGTTTATTGATTATGATTTTAGGAAACTTATGTCTAATGTCGCCAAATAAACGCACAAGCATAACCACCTTAAGATATGTTGTTGTTTCTTGCGAAAAAAGTGCTGATGTCAGCTAAATATTTAGATAAAAAGTCAAATAATTATGATATTATAACACCTTTTATCTCGCACTATTAGCATGCCAAATTTCAGCAGTGTTGGACTAAAAAGGTCCATTTGCCAGGGGGGGGTTAAATTAACCCCCAAATACAGAAGTGCATCAAAAAGCTCAATACGAATAGGGTAAAGGCATCCATTCAAGATAGATCAGGACCGAATCCCCACAGAATTAATAGTGGCAGAGACGGCGTAATAGCTTTAGGGCCCAGGGGCACCTACCCCTCCCTCAGCAGTTAGAACTGCCTCACTACAGACATTTGTAACAAATTGTACTCGATAACAAAGAAATAAAACGTAGTTTGAGTGCAGACACCGTTTCCACCAACAAAGTTAACTATCGTTATGGTTGGCTAGGCGAACCATCTCAGAGAGTAGTAATATACTGACCCTGTAAACCACATAAATATTATCTAAAGCATGGGTGATTACTTTTAGCAGTAACGTTTTGGCAATCAGATTCGGAACACATTTGCAGTGGGAGCCCTCTTGAAAAATATTAAAGGGCATATTCGGACATGGGTTTGAATTTGGGCGTAAACATCAGTTATAAAAACTACCATCAATGGGATTTGTAAATAGGAATATGCCATAGAAATAGAACTTCTAGGCATCTTGAACAAAAGTAAACCATCTGCCTCCGTGATAAAACATCTCGAGTTTGAACTTATGACACATTATCTACAATCATTTGACTACATTTTAACATTTGAATTACACTAGTCTCTTGCTGCATATTGTAAAGTGTTATTGAGCAAAGTCATCAAAGGTGGGGATAGATATATGTAATGCACTTAGTGATGGCAAGTAATAGTAACGGGAAAGAGTTAAGTCAGTGCCTTGCCCGTTAACGACTTCAAAGCTCGTCAAATTTTAAAGAGAGGGCAAACATGAACCTGAACTAAGCTGCATTCAGTTTCATCGTAATCATTTAGTGTGGCAAGCCAATCTGTGGACGTCTTGAACTTTCCGCTGCCATCTTTCCGCGTCGAAGGAAGCAGAGCTTTGTTGCATCGCGATTTTTGCACCCTTATCGAATGCTTGCGTGATTGCATCGACGTGATTGAATATACTTGGCCCATCGAAATAAACGTTAGAAAACAGCAGACACAAGAAGCTGATACGCGACACAACGATTTATTTATTTAGTTATTATTCTCATCGGCATTAGAACGTTTTACTTCGTTTTCGCTTGTCTTGGTACTTACATTAGCCGATTTCCTAAACGCAATAACTGTCAAAAGTCTCCACAACAAAAATTACATAAGTTAAGTTGCTCTTAGTTGACATTTTGACCCTTATGTATCAACATCAAAAGTGATACAGATTTGTGTTTGCACATTTTGAAGATTTTCATTCACACACAGTTTTACTTTAAGGACTCTATAAAAAGGTTCGACCCTACATTTACTCACTACTTGACATTCTTCTTAAGAGGATTATGCGCGTTGACGGCTTTGTATTTAATACCTTTCTCTTCCAAACCGAAGCTTTAAAAACATCATGTTAGAGCACATCATAGCAAGGCTTTGCTCAAACTCGTAAAGCAGAATGGTTGGGGAAAAGCTAATTCATTTAATTAATGACATAATTAAAAAGAAAATTAATTACGTCCTCTTTTAGTGCTGACTCTCTGTTGTACGGTGTATCTGCAAAATTTCCTGAGAATCGTTATATCTTGACATCCATTTTATGAAAATTTATTTGAATATCCACACAGTCATATCGACCTACTGTTAAAATATCCACTTCTTGTAACTCTCTTTCATTCTTTGTAAGCTTAGTAATGTGAACAAATCTGGAATGTTACCAATCTAGTTCGTTCTGACTGCGCACTGTTACCTTCTTGATTTTGACCTTGTGATGTAACTTTGCTTACTTCCGTTCGTATCGATCTTGACGTTGATAAATATTTTGTTGCTCATTTATGGAGTTTATTGAGTATGGATACTTCCAGTAGACAACTACTTACCCTTTTAATACCTACCCTTCCTTACAATTAAGCACAAACAAGCAGGCAGTATAATAAGACTGATTTCTATCAACCTGCCAGTGCAAGCTTACTTCGTTGCCAATTTGATTTTTTAGTCGCAGCAGTTTTGTAGGGCATCTGAGAGCAAATTAATATCTACCTCGCGATAAGCCAGTTCGGAGTTTCGATTTCGTTCAGCCTCGGTTTGAAAATTCGGGATAAACAAACTCGGGACGCTGTTACTGTTTAGAGTAAAGAGAGAAACGGCGAATACAGACTACAGTAAGATGACCTTAGACGATTTTAAGCGCTGGAAAATACCAGAGTTAAAACAATTTTTAAGGTGTCGCGGCTTGAGTATAAGTGGATTCAAGGAAGAACTGGTAGCTTTAGCTTACGGAGCAGCACAGCTTCGAGTACCGGTAAAAGATACACAACAAGAAGTGGCGGCTAAGAAAGCCCAGCAGTACAACGCTCTTCTGCTCTACAGGGGAAAACCACTACCCGATCCCGTTTTAGAGCTTACTGACGGTTGGCTAAACGAAACCTTGGGAATGGAGAAATGGCCTCCTATTATGCAGTTTGATATTGCTAAGTTTTTGTTGTCTGCAGGAGATTCAGGTCTTGAAAAGAGAATGATTCATGATCACAAGGAATCCAAAGCATTCTCGTACTTCAATTTAAACTGGCTAGGCGGAGTATTCTATCAGGGATAACACCAGAATCTCAAGTTTGTTTCCTTCGATCAGAGTCCTTACCATCGCAGAAAATTAAGATTACAAAACATCAGATGTAAGTACTCGGTGAAACTCTCTGGAAATAAATGTTATTAAAAAATATTATAAATCCAGAAGCAATAACCAAGCGTTTCATGGAGTTAAGAAAATTTTTTTACATCTTCTAAGTTGTAGGTAGTTGTAACTTCCCCCGCCCAGAATAGGGCAAGCCCCAGGAGGGGTCGTTTCTTGAGAATCGACGTATGATTTAACGTGGCGTGTTCTTAATATAAGGTGTCCATGCTTCGCTACGATTCAGTTTTATGAAGTTGAAGCAATCAATTATATTTTGACACGATGAGCAACAGTGGAAGATTTCAATTAGAAATAAATCACAGTTAGTTTTGTCATTGGACAATATTTTCATCAGTTCTCTGGGTTCCTTTTCCTATAGAATGTACAGTTCACCTTTTTATCAATACCTCTCAGTTAAACACTTTACGATAGATAGTCACGAAATCGTTTACGTGACAAAAAGTACACTAATTAGTATCTGTTCACGTTTTACAGTAATAGCAAAAGTACATTTCAATTTTCTATTATGACATTCATCAAGTCTTCTGTTTTATCTCGTTGCATCAGCATTTATTCACGTTAAAAATAGATCTCTTACTATCATAATAAAATGCCAGAAGGTATATTTCAGTACATCATTAACTTTTTATTCAAATTGAAATGTTCCTTTGCCTGTCATTATAAAACTGCACAAATGCATTTCATAAAGAGTCTCATTAACTGTATTAGTATCAAGCATTTTGGTGCAGTTCCGTATTAGGTGGGTTGATTTAACTTGGCGATTGGCGGGAAATAAAGTCACTAACAATCGGAATATGGCATCTGTCATGAACGTATGAAAACCTATAGCATGACTGCTTGGTCCAGTGTGATCAAAAGACAAAATCAAATTTAAGTCAATCTAATGATCCCCATTAAAAACGCCATAATGACAATTTAAAGCGGAATGTGCGGAATTTTCAAATTCTGGCGCGAAACCGCAGTATTTATTAAAATTAAGACCTTCAAAACCTTTCCCCAAATATACAAATCATGATGAGTAGGGTCTTGGACTCATAGGTTAACAGTAATACAGACAAACAGCCTTTGCTATTCATGAGGTACATAATACAATCAGTTTGAAGATATTGTACCCATCTGATTGCCATAACACTGTCAGCGGCCTGTTATTTTCATGTTTTAAGTGACTTCGCAACTACTTAAATTTTCAGCCTCTATTTGAAAGCCCACAAACTTGGTCGTCCATAAAATCGTTAGCAAGACAACATAACAAAATGGATGCCGTTACATGTACTATTCCACCTCGGCAAGAAGACCAGGTAACTGTATTAATTTTGTTAGTTTTGCACGTAACTGATCAAGGCAACTCTTGCTACTATACGAAATGTGGATCCGGTATGGGAATAGATTCGGTACTTTCCGCGGACGCGTAGAATTACCTTCAGAACGTTCGAATGCAAGCTATAAAAATACTTCGGACTAAAATACATCGCACAGCGCTCCCATGAGCGGCGACCTAGCCCGTTAAATTATTATCATTAATCAGTTGCAACTCCCTTATTTCCTAAAAACTGTAGGCGAACTTGTTCTACTTTCATTTTGGACTATTGCTCTGATCAGTGTCTGGCGAAAACATTTCGCAATATGAATCCGGCACTTAAAGCAATTTACTGTTCTATTAATCAACTCTTCAAGATTCATACAATAAATCGACAAGTAATATTGGATTTAGTGTTGTGTGCAACGCCATACCTCGGTGGTAACCTAGTCTACAAAACTAGTCGTTTATGCCCCGATCGCAATAAGGACCGCAATACCAATAGTAGCAAGTCTGATACTTTTGTCACAAATTGGATCTTTGAAACACAGTCATGTTAGGAAAATACAGAGGGGAACATTCTACTTTTTTGCAGACACAGTCATCTACAATTATGTAGAAGTAAAAATAAACACGACTACGTACGTCTACTTAATCTCAGTCGATAAAATAATGAATTTACCTCTTACTTTGTACGTTCTATAGTCAAATCAAACGTCACCCCAACGTGTCAACACTTACCAATATCTAATGTTCTACGTGCTGTGCAAGTAAAGGGCAATAGCAGCAATTTCAAATCGCTACAAATAGTTCTCATTGAATGACCAGCTGCAAAAGTATTCGAATGCTTTGATGGGAGATATATATATAGTACGTCTACAAGCAGAAAAGTTTGGAACCTTTCATGGCTTTCTAGCCAACAATATCATGCGTCTTTATTAGATTTGCAAGAAAATCTATCTACTCTGTATATTGCTGAATCATCTTACAATAAACTCTTTGGCGACGTTTTGCAACTCGACGTATAATGTCATATGACACAATAACGATCTTAGAATGGTAAAAAGCTCTACTGCTAATTCAAAGACTGACAATCAGTAAACATAGAGAGTTAAATTTGTGTCTCTATCTGTGAATACTATGTCATGTTTCCTCCACCTTTCGCACTCTCCCATCTGAGGCATTTCAGATGAAAGTAGAAGTCAGATGACGATTGAAGGATTTCAATGTAGTCTAACAATGAGGGCGATCTCCAACTACGTCATGCATCTAATGAGAAAGCCAGGGCATACAACCGGAAGAAAATAAGTAACTTCTATCCATCATAAAGCATCTCGTACAGTTGTCTGAAGTACGTCATGTAAACACGATTGCTTGGTCAAGCTGGCTGTGGAATAAGTTGAAACCCATTGAGAAGATAGCAACGTGCTCTTGCATTGATTAACTTATCCGTGCTAATTTGCTAAAGACTGGTACTGCCACGGTTGGGACATACCGATTATGAGCCTTCAGCCGTAAATTGCGATCGTCGGTAAGCAAGACTACCTTCCTCTGGATCACCAATGGTTCTCCAACTAAAACAATAAAAACATTAAGAATTCATAAATTCGCAAGCACAAGCAGCACATTTGATCAAAAGGTAATACTTCATATTCGACATATAGTGCTAAAAGCACTACGCTATGTTCGCATTCTCATTCATCGAGTACAAATAGAACTGGAAACAAGTATATAACAAATTGAGAATGGTTATTCTTTTTAGTAAACATACTCAAGTTGAAGCGACATTATGCCTTGCAATTAATGGTTCTTTAGTCAGGTTTTACCTCACAAAATGGCATCTTCCTTTAAATGTCTGGTCATCTTTCCCTCCTTTCTTACTATAAAAACACGCACAGAACGTGACAAAAATACAATGACGTGTCTTGGGAATAAAATAGAAAAAATGCCCTGATATATCTGGGTCCTATGTTCTGTTCAGTTTTAGTTGCATTGGAATAGAGCACATCTGAAATCACATTTTCTTTCTTTAAATAGATTCTCAATAACATTTGTGCATTCCCTTTGCTTTTTCTCAAAAGTAACAGTTTTCATTCAGATTGGCATGTCATCACTCCTGTAACTACTGCAATTTATGATTTTAATGAGAAAGAGATAACCAAATATTGTTTGGAAGTACTAAAACTACCAGGTTTGGTGAATAAAGATCAACCAATACCTCAAGAAATGTACAGTACAAACATTTAATGATTAAATAAAAATACAAATGAAAATGTCACATATTGATTAACAAAACGTCATGTAAATTCACCCGTAAAGGTACTAAAACTGCCATGTTTCCTCAATAAAGACGAACCAAACATAAACAAATTCACTACACCATACCACCTAAAACAAAAGTCTTGTTACGATAAGTTTAGGGTGAGCTTCACTACTCTAGGATGCCTCAGCTGACAATAAACCATTGACGAAACCAGAGGTGGTGAGAGCGTAAAGAACTTCGGACTGGATAAACGTAGGGTGCTGACATGAAAATCATAAACAATTAAAGAAAGCAAAACTATCACAGTAACAGTTGATACTTTCGTTTCAAGCATTCGTTGAAAGTCGCCATGATCAGGTGGTGGGACCAATAAAGAATATCTTATTGTACAGCTGTTTTATGCCTTTAACGATCTTTCTCATTTGCTAAATGATTCTTTTTAAGTTGAAGTAGAAATCGTCAGAATCAAAATAGTCAATCCAAAAAAATGTGATCAATAATGAGTAAAGGTATATTTCAGTTTGTATCCTTATTGATTTACTAATGTCTTGCCACTTGGGCTAACACACAGTATGCTTCGTACGAATAATTTGTTCCTTTAAATATTGAGCATCCCTACATTACTGCCTACGCACTTTAACACATGTTGGTAATCATAAAAGTGTAGACCCACAAAAATTCATTTCCAACTTAAGTATACATATGCCTGCACGTTATCAAGAGGAAGAACACAAATTAATTATGCCAATTTCTTACCGCAGCCCATTTTGCTCATAGCTTCGTCACAATAATGGAGGCAGCAGGACAAGATCAGATCATCATTATTTCCCTTCAAGACACAGAAACAACAAAGTACGTTATAGCAAAACTATGCCATCTCCCCACTTTGTCCAATCAATATGGAAAGTAAATTACAAACTTTACATAGCACTTGTGCACTACATTACGATAGTCAAAAGGAATTCTGTGATAAGCTGATATTTAAATAATTCACTTTGAAGGAACAGAATGATTATAAGAGGAAATTATCAGGAATGGATTGCTAAAAATATGGTAGTAATTTTACAATAATAAAACTTCGTTGGAGAATGCAACTCTGGCAAAAATGACATGCGACAGTTTTTGGATCTGTTACGAAGCCGTAATAGAGATTTGTGGTTAGCCGATTTGGGACACCAATACTACATGGCCGTGCGTATATATAAGAGGGCTGCAGAAACAGACAGACAAAATGGAAGTAAGAACCGCGAGATCCAAACATTGGAGTAGCAACTATAGAAAGGCAATAAAAGAGTACATATAATGATGTAGGAGCAACTATGGAACAAGGAAAACGTAAAACTACAAAACACAAATACGGAGGGTCTGCAACAACGCAATTCAATAAGTTCATTTGCCTAACCTTGTCCTTCGAATAATCTTCATTTCGAAAGGCGATGGTATCCAACTCACTTCCTTTACTCGTTATAGCTCGCAAACATGTATCCTTTTGCCCGAAACGATCTTCAAGGAATTCGATTGCATAACTAGGTCAAAGCGAACAGAGATTTAAGATGTCATCGTGCCAAAAACACTAGGTTTATCATCACAGGTTTGCATTAACATTTTTCTGCAACATGGTTAAACTAAAATAAACAGTCACAAATATTAATATACCTTCCCAATTTTTATACATATGATGCTACATTATGTATAAGCAACAAAGGATTAATAATGGATTACAAAATGAAACTAAACCATCTGTCGGTACGTAGGTAAGATCAGTTGTTATCAGCCATCATATTCATGAAATGATCTTGAGCGGTAAACAGAAGTGACTCCAAAACATGCATAACATAAATTTCTGCATTGGTGGGAAATAAAGGTCTGTAGCTATGGAATCCAATGTTCACAGTTTCATACGAGGGAAAGATCCCCTAGGAGCAACTTTATCTCAGTTCTGAGGCCAGTATAACTGCTTGTGTGTAAAATAAAGGTTGCGGTGTGTTGATTAGCACATGCACGGTGTGGCGTATTGATTTACCAGAAATAACGTAAAATTTAGCCGTCGCAGGTATTCCTGAACAATCTATCAACATATTTCACGTTCCCCCAGGGCACGACCGTGATTATATGAGTGGCTGACAGAAAATGTGTAAATCAATCTATTCCAATCCTGCATCGACGGAAAAGATACTGTCTAGTTCATCTATTCAAATCGTTGGCGAAGCCAAGGCTTGCAAGCGACCTTTCTTAATGCCGACACTGCGAACACGTCTGTTAGAATCTTCCCTGTCCACTTGCATGAAAGCCTTTAATCCATTGTTGTACTGTGAAGGCACCGTGTGTAAAGCAAGACAAAAATGGCTGGGTAATCACAATGAATGAAAAAAATAATAAAATGGGATGTAGGTGGATATATAACTCTGTATAAAGCTCTCCATTACTAACTAACTGCGAGGAACGTAAAATATCTCGGAATTTTAGAGACGGAAAAAGGCGTTCGAACAACTGCTTCGGACTGGCAAAAGGTTCTATTAGCCAATAAGAATGGCATATTGACTTGATTCGAAAAAACTCATGATCTGCAGAGGGACTTTTGTTGCAAAATCCCTTATCTCTATCAAGGCATAGAGATAAGGAATTTTGACTGATAGCTGCCATAGAGATTAAGACAATAAATATTCTGTATCCAATAATATGTGAAGCTTCACAAAAACACTTTTTACCGAGCTTTCGCCTGTACCAGTGGACCTTGATTGTTGCCTCTCAATCCATCCAGCTCTGATACAACTGAAGAAAGAAAAAAAGAAGATGCCTATTTATAAAGCAACGTAGACGCACTGGTGTACGCTGGGGATAACTTGGAGATTTCATTTTCCTTTTGAAGCAGCTATGAGAATTGTATGGGTAATGCAGCCAAAAGTAATCTAAAATATGACAGTGGAAACCATGATTTCAACTATTGCTATGATAATGTATTGATTAACGGCTGCACATATTGTAGTTGATACGCCTTTCTACTACAGTTGCTACCGAAATGCATATCCTTACAGCCACATCATGCTACAGGAAAGACGTCATAAGAATACAAATATTGGCATGAAAGATATGGACTACACAACTTATTAAATTGTGTAGATCGAGTGTACATAACTTTGTTCGCCATTAAATTACAATTGCTAATTTCAAGACATACTATCACCAAATAACTGACGCTTAAGTTTATAAGATCTGTAATAGTAAAAAAAAATTCTCTTGTTGGAATGTCTGTGGAGGCCACATACGACAGAATCTCTCCCAAAACATTAAAGCGAGGAAGGATAGAGATTTACTTTCAACAGCAAGGCACGATCATAACCTGGCATCACCATTTTGCGTGACAATATATGATAATGAGATCTTCACATTCAAGGTGATACAACAAGTTGCTTCAGCATACAGATCTACACCATAGTACAGTTATGCCTGTAATTTTCAAGCTTCATAAATTGCAAGTTTTAAATGATTTGTAGACCTTTTAATACAAGTTAACTTAAAATACCCGTATATTTACAAACCGGCGATTTTTCATCCTTACATGAATAACTTACCATTTATAAATACCATTTTTAAAACGTATTTAACCGTCCATAGAAACAAATTAAAACGAACCAGTCTTAAATGTAGAACACGACAGCTATTCCTTATTGGCGGGCAGCACACACAGAAGAAGCCTTCCTTTCCTTTGAATTGCTTTGGTCATTCGCTAGCTATTAAATTGAACCAGTCACAACAAAAACTGAATCCTATTTTTGACGTCATCGTCTAATACGCTTTATCGCCGACAACACGTAGACGCTGCGACGGCGTTTCTAAGAATCTGCGATCTGGAAAGCTCGTTCGAAAAACCCTGTAATCCGTGACCTAAGCCGCCGCTCACGTGTGGACTGAAGACCACAATTGAGGAAATAACTTTCGCTGTTAAAACACTCCAGTTACGTGTGGACAGGGCCCTGATACACACGGTCTATCAGTTGTCTTC
>JAAAKL020014598.1:0-11872 GCA_010016065.2 Carybdea cf. marsupialis auct. non (Linnaeus, 1758)
AATAACCCCAAACAAACAAAAACAGAACAATAACAACATGTCAATATTCAACAAGGAGGCCTCCTCTATTACCTGGAGGTGGTTTTTAGATTGTTCCTTTCAAGGGAAAAAGTAAGAAAAAGAATATATCACAACTAAGTCAACAAACTGTGGTGTAAAAAGATTAAAATATTAAAACAGAATTAAATATTATTTAGGGCGATTGAAATAGTTCACTGAAAATGTTTCAATGAAAGCTAGGGTTTGAAACGATTTTATAAACATCATTTTATTTTGCATTTAAAAATTCTGTTCTCCATCGGTATCTGTAGCCCACTTGTTAATATGAGTATGTCGGTGGCTAGATTTCAAGTAAATAGATTCCTACAAATACCCAAGGAGATACTACACCAGAACCAGCTAAAACTAATCTACTTCGGGAGGTACGGTGCTTGAATAAAGGTATCAATGGCTCTTTGTGATGCCAATATGTTGCATGGGTCTCGTTCCTTAAGTTACATAACTGCAAAAAGTATGCGAGGCGCCTTTCCGCCTATTAAGGAAGACCGTCAACTTAGGTCGAACGCTACTCGGCTCTATCCAAGGCCACGTGACGGCAGACGATTTTCCAAAGACTGTCAATTCAACCGTTGCTTCTTGAGTAACTAATTTGGCCTTCTTGCATTTAAAATACAAAATACGCATGTTTAACTTTTTGTAATCCAAATAACCGACTTCTCATCTTTTATTCGCACTCTTGTCGCGTGGTCATAATTTTACTCAAATCCTTCCTTTCCAAATCATATGCTTTATTCACGATATGGCTGTCTCCCTCGCGCATTTGTTTTGTAATGAACTGAAAGACGATGCAAGCACATGATCTCGTAGCTGTGCTTTACCAACAGGACAAAATTTGTTCACGCGGGGTAATGAACGGCGTGAAATCCTTGACTGTTCCATTTTAATGTATGTATATCCATTAGCACAGGACCATATTCCGGTTTCTTTGTTTTCCGTAGCGAGATCCTGGAGGTTTCTCTTAATATTTAAAATACATGTAGGGTTCTAGAGCCTTGTTGAACAAAGAAAGGGTATATACGCACCTTCGGGGTTCAGAAAGATAATTTTGTAGGAAATATACTGCACAAGGCTTGTACATAAAATAGATTTCGTAGTAGTTTGCTAGATAGCAAACGACAGAAGTTTTAAAGAAATCTATATTGATTCAAGAACTAAAATTAAATATCTAGAGGAATTGTCATTACGAAGTTATTTTTTAAGACGTCAAAGTTATGTAAGGTCAGAGATATGAAGATTGTAAGTTTAAAACTTTATTACAAAGTTAATATACGTACAGATATAGATCATATTCACACACAAATTCTATTTTATTTATTTGAGGCAAGAAAATTATACTAAAGAGATTTTAAACAGCCAGAGCAATCACACCAGAGTTTCTTAGCATAGTATCCAACTACTTGTAATTACAAGCCAACAGTACATGACTTTGACTTTGACCATGACAGTACTTGTACAAGTCATGCAATCACGATACGCAATTAAACAGCTGTTGAGGCATTGGCATGTAGGCACCCGCGAGGAAATGCAAAAAGTACTAGAGCATACATACGGATAGGCTCGAGTAAAACGTAACTCATTACTTAAGCATATGAATTGGCTGGCGGATGCCGATGCCAACGGTGCCAAAACTCCCGCGATTATTTTCTATTTAGTAGCATACGCTAGGAAGAGATTTCCAGTTCTATTGGTCTTTTATTTTTCATTCTATCAGTCGATTTTAAATTGAGAGCGATTCCATTACATTTTGCATGAAGAGACTTAGCTGCTTTGAAATGTTGGGTTTAGTTTCCATGCCATTGCTCCATATAGTAAGATGGGGAAAATATATGCAGCAAGAAATTTTATTTTGAGATCAAGCATTACAGAGATTTATCGCCGAACTTATTTTAAAAATTTTACTTTGTGCAACTTTTCTTCTTTGGGTTATATATATGACTGTGAACAGTTTTGAATGAACCCACAAATCCTAGGTCCTCCTTAGCCTTTATTACCTTGAGGCCTAATGGAGGTAATCTAGTTCTATTGATGTTGTTGTGGTAGTGTTCTGTTGGTTCGGCAATGCAAAATTATCGTTGAAGCCTAGTTCAAGATCGTTCAAATCTTCTTCCCAGAATCTACTAAATGTGTTTCTCAAGCACGGGACTCTTCTGTTTCGTTAAAATATAGCTCCTATTGCACCAGGATAATGGAAATATCAGAGAATAGCGATGCTCTTTAATTTTTGTTATACTATTCTTCAATTTCTTTTTTCACAACTGATCATAGTTGGAGGTTAAAGCCCTTGTGTAACCTCGCAGCAGTGTTGCCCTTGTTACGGAATTATCTGTCTGTAGCATCGTCACCAAAAACGGCAAAAACTTTAAGTTTCATTTATTCTAGTTCCTGAGAAATGGCGCCGACCAAATCACATTTCATTAAATGTTCGTTTTAATTCAAATTACACCTCAAAGTGGACTTAGTTTCGTAAAATGGACTACCGAGGCTAATATATTTGCATAAAATAGATCAAAAATCAAGATATCGATGCATTATCTGCCTCTAATTTTAGGAAGCGGGGGCTTAAATGAGAAATATCTTTTGTGGTTGCGTTGAACGTTATTTTTCCACCAAAAAGCAAAAGTTCAACTGATGTGATGCACAGTTTATTATTAAACTACTGCTGTGAAATGATAGATGCGATGAAACAGAAACGGTTTGGAAAATTACAATTTCAAACACTTTAAGGCCTAAAACTGGCCTGCAGAATTTTTTCCAGGGGACTCCCAAACCCCCCGTTTCCCGAGTGGAATAATACTAACATGAGTAGGATCCTAACGACAAAACTCTACGTATCACTGCTCCCCTTCCTTGCAAATCAACTACTAAATTACTATACTCAAGAAAATATCATGCCCATATTTTGCATACAAGATCTTGGCCACCAGCGAAGCTCATGGGGCACTGTTTCCATTCATCTTTGCCAAAACACTTGTCTTAGTGTGCGTTTAAAAATCCTCACAGAAGTTTACATGCATATTTCTTTCAATATTCTAATGGGTATCGTTAATCTTAATACAGCAGAACATCACTTCTTCGCTTCATCCTATAATTTTCCTTTGACTTTGACGCAAATTCTCAAGGTGGCTTTTAACTTTACTCCACCATGCCTGTGTAGTTTCAAGAAAGGGTGTAACAATTGTGCAACAATTTATCCTATAAACGATCCTTTGCCTTATCATGTGTACAAGTCAAAAGAATTGCAGTCCTTTATCTATGCACATTCGCGAAAGTGGCAGCAAGCAGCATAACGCCATTAAACTGCCAATAACCAAGAGAAATTGGGGAAGATGTCGGTATGGTGTCGAAAGGCTGGCGAGAAATAAAGGGGATGGTGCCATGTATATTGGGGAAATGGCACAGGTATATGAACTGCACTGCTAAAAATATCTTGCTCCAATTTACGAACCATATGCGAAGTAAGTAGGTAATTTAAGATGCCTAATATTTTCTAGCACAATTGATCTGACGAAAGATCTTGAAAAAACCCATAGAAATGGGAAACGTTGTTGTACAGATGTTAAAATGGAGAGAGTGGTAAAAAAGCTTCCCTGCCCTTTAAATTATAAGCCAAATGTGCCATAGAAGATTAGTTTAACATGACCTGCAAATTTCATGTATCAATTTTCAGGGTTATGAAGATATTGCAAGTTCCTTTCTTGATAACATACAATCTATTTCCTTTTTTTAAGGGAACCTATTATTTCTGATCCTCTCTCCTTGCTAATACCATGCACCTTTCAATGGGATTTGGACAAATCAGTAAATCGGATAGCAGTCCTGCCACGGCCAAGTCAATTGCCGTGGATAGCCTGATGTTTACCGGCAGAATATTAGGAGATAACGTTGCCACTAGGGAAACAGACTATGTTATTATTGGAAGTTCCCACAACTTAGTTGATAGAGAATGTCTAATGCATGGGTTACGGGTTCGAACCCTGTTGGTGATATATTTCGGTACATGTAGTATCTTACGAAAATTTTATATACATTAGCAAATATGTCGGTTTAATCTTAGCTGAGTACGTAGAAACATTTACGAAGACATTTACAACTGCAACAAATGAAATTCTAGAAGTGTTATGACGTCAAGAAACTGTACTTCATTCGCTTTTAAATAATTAACGTGAAAGAGAGTGGTTTTATTAACGCTGGTGTCAAACATGATTTATGCATTCATCAAATTCCTGCTGAACAAGAATGGAATTTCATCTTTCAGACAGAATAAATAGTCAGAATCAACAAAGCTGATCCCTATCGATTAATAAAGGACTCCTGCGCCTTTAATTTCCCTCCCCATAAAAGCTAAACTGCGAAAATAATCGATGTTATAGGAAAAGATGCTATGATAAATGTACACACTTGTTGACATAATTTAGTTAAAAATAAAATAGTGAGGCTAAACTCTTTCTGTGCTGATGTAAAGGAAGTGAAATGAGCTAAATGACCATCATCAAAAACAAGAAGATGAACTTAAAATAGTTAATTATGGGCCACAATAAGGACAGCTTTCTCTACGATTAATAACATTCCTTTTTCTTGTCTTTGATAAATCAACAATTTTAATTTGTAATTACTATGCCGAGTAACAGATGTTGATGATATCAGAGTTTATTAGTTTTGGGATGATTGAAGCAGTTAAGTCGTTAGAGAGGTCTTTAATGACAGCGCACATGTCCATTATTGACATGAAGTGGAATAATGGTGAATTGAATTAATCTAGCTTAACAGATAAGCCACGGATTGAGAACAAGCTTGACTCATTGAACAACCGTGAATACGCTACCTGACCTTGTCCAAATTCGTCAACTTTCCCAGTTCCTTATTTGTCTTTTGCAACTGCTGTTACATCTATTGCCAGGTACGACAGTTCCTCCTGCTTTACTATAGCTCTGTCCCCAGGAGCCACGATATTAAAAGAAAGCAACATGAACGCGTCAATAAACTTTTCAATTGTAGTAGGACATTTATTAAACTATCGCCCACATGCCTTCGGGTTTCAGGTAGCTCACTTAGTTTTCTCCAAACATCTGTTGATAAAATCTGTGGGCGTGACATATGCTGGGTATTTGCATTCGAACGATTTAACACTCTGCTGGAGCAACAAACCTGTTGGAAAACTATTTTCAAAATAATTTGATAGCTACCGGTGGAGTTCCTATCATGAAACGAAAGAAACTTCAGAGGGACATAACACGCAAGCCTCGCATTTATTTTCCCACTTCAGATGATGTATCACATTAAGGGCATTTTTAATTCCTATAGGTCTGATTTTAGAGGGCTTTTGTACAAATTTTAGTGATGTGGATTGTAGTACGATACATCGTCGAGAGCCGAATGTTGATATCGTTTCATTTTTCTTCAAATTTTGCATAATTTGATAGATTTATTACTAAGGGAATTCATTACCACTACCTGCTTTTGCATTACAGGAGCACAGGGCAGTGGACCCTCTGTCCTCTTGTTAGCTACATGGGAGCCAACGGGGCTTATACGGTATAAATATAAAAAGTCGTAACCCAGGAAAAAAATTAAATAGAGCAAAAGCTTCTGATGCAGCGTAGACCTAACATAAGCTTGTATGACACGTTACGGAAGTACACAAAGACTGTGAGAATCTTTCACACTCCCTCTGTCGTCTATGTCTTTTCTGCCCTCTTTCTCATAATCTTGAGTCTGGCACTGTTGAATTGGTGGACCTCTAAAACAACTCTAGCTGCTAGATTTGTAGAACTGTACTTTTTTAAATGTTAGTATGGAAAGGTCAAATAAATTGCTGACTTTTTTAATATTTATGTTATTTGATATTGATCTTCCGAGAGATCTAGAAAAGACCTTTCCTCGATTCTTTCACACAACCTCTGTCGTCTACGTCTTTTCTCCCCTCTTTCTGATAATCTTGCGTCCGGCACTGATTTGGACCTCTCAAACATCTCTAGCTGCTAGATTTGTAGAACTGTACTTTTTTAAATGTTAGTATGGAAAGGTCAAATAAATTTCTTAATATTTATGTTATTTGATATTGATCTTCCTAGAGATCTAGAAAAAATTGGAAAATTTTTCAAGATATACAGACTTACATTCTTGTACTTTATGCTCACATCCTGTTAATGGCGAGGTATACCTGGTAAACCTCGATTGATTTTCACGTCATAAAAGTATTCATGATAAAATCCCTCTGCAAACGTTCTCGCCAACATATAATAATTTAACTTGTTTCTTCGTAAAGATTGGAGGGGAATTTCCAGTGAATCTGCTTCTACGAGAGTGAGTGTTCAATTTCCTGCCATGTAATTAAGTAATTTGAGTTACCTATCGGAGACAAATGTATTTCAAACTTAGCTACGTCAATGTGGAGGCAAGTTTATTTTACTTCCCGAAAACATGTGTGTAAGATGGCATTAAACTCGAACCCATTTGGCTCAAAAATACATAAATGACATCATAAAATCTGAAATTAAACTTTTAGGGCATTTGTGTATATAAATACTCAAATTTAGGAATGTTTAGTTCCTTTGAGGTAATTATTACAGGAAATACTGATTGATAATATTTGTTTTCCTAATATGCTCTCGGCCGTATTCATCTAAATAATATATGTGTAATTATGCAGAATTTTACGTCATAGATATCAAACTGTTAATTTATTACGAAACGGTTTTCAGGTATTTGCATAACAACTCCTGGAGAATAGCATTTGCTAAAGATAAATGTTACTAGACCAAATATATTTATTTATATACCGCCTTATATAGTTCAGAACCATTCTACTTCGGTTTACAATTCATACATAGATTACCCTAGTGGTGGGGAAGACAAACTGGGTTGCTGAATTCACCCACAGTGCAAGCCAGTAGCAATGTTTGGTCCATGCTTTGCTTAAGGGTACTACTTTGTGGCCTGAACGAGACTCAAACCCACGGCCCGTCTATCTTGAGTCCAATGCTCTATCCATCTATCCGTTCACCCTACCTTTAAATCGTAAAAGATGCTTAAAAAACATGAGAGGAAGTGAGGATTGAAAAATACTAGATTTCCTGTGGCATGAATACTTCTGCAACCCATGAGTTGTAGAGCTGATAGTCATTCTACAGTACTAGACATTACAAAAATATGGATCTTAAGGGTTACTTCGTGAACGAACTTGTTTAATTTTTGGTTCTGCCTTGCAAGTAGGCGTTTATTATGCCCTAATATTTGTAGTTGTTAGTCTATATATCAATCTTTGATTGATGAATTTTGAATTTTCAGTTCTACACAATTATATTTGATAATTCGAAGAAGCTAAGGAAAAGCTTTAAATTATTACACCTTACAATACAAAGAGATACATCCACTCTAACCCTCTGTCGCCCTTTTTTATCTCTGCTTCTGCACGGGGGGAGGCAATTGAATCCCCAAATCTAACGTATAAGCCGTTACAGAATTTTAGTGTACCTTTAGTACTGTACTTTACTGTTATAATGTTAGAAAGACCATGGTTTGAATTGACAAAAGTCCTTTATATCAAGAAACACAAACCAAATTGATCAATCAAGGTTGTCGATCAAAGCTGATCTACACAAGCCAGGAGATTGTATCATTTCCAATTTTGTCTTCAAATTTTGATAAATTTCATCTATCTTGCTAACATTTCGTCATTAAAATCCTGTGGGCGATGACAGATCAGTTAAACGTAAAGTCAGGCAGCTTCAAATCTCTATCATTTAAGAGCGGGAAATTGCAGTCGAACGTTTACTGCGGAGGGGGTCAATACAAAATAAGCCAAACCCTTTAGAGGAACAAGTTAAAGATTCTATAGGAATTTGACTACTGATAATGTTAGAAATAGGCCAGCGATAGGCTAATAAAAGCAAGGTGGCAAAGGTACTTTCACAGGCCAGTGCTTAAACCTTTTGCATTGATAACCCTAATGACTTCACCTTATTCTCGGCTTTGTAGTTATTCAGCATATCTTGCCATGATAGTCCAGTCTCCTTTCAGCAAATAGAAGCTATCGTTTTTCTGTTCCTAATGGACAGCTTCTACTGTAACAAAAGTACAGGAGGTAGTTTTAAACGCTGAGGCAGAGAGACAATAAATGAGGCTCACTACAAATTGCGGTTTTTGGGGCCATTTCACAGTTTTGTGCTTATCAAATCGATTCCTTTGTTCCACAAAAATGCCATTACTGACTTTTAAGATCGGCAAGATTTGTTTCTTTTGAAATTGACTCAATGTCCCGATTTCTCATTTTCATTATTGGCTTTGGAAACAATAACTGTTTTCGCACATGTTTTATTTCGACAACATCTGTGTCGCACATGTAATGTCCATTGCATCGCCCGAGCCCCTGTGAGCTTTTAGCAGAAGACAAAATATCCTGAATCATTGTTATTGAGCAAGAAGTTAACCATTATGTATGTTTCGTCAGATTGTATTATACGACTATGGACCATGGTGAAGTTATTTTTACATATTACATAAGTCCTAAACTTCTTTGTACCCTCCGAATTAAGGACCAGCCGATAAGGTATCCAACTAGGCTGTTTTACCATTGTTAGTCGGTAGGTTCAAACTCTAAAGAACTCCCGAAAATACTTTCTGATCAGATTACACTTTTTTAAAGTGTACCTCCAGTGATCAGAAATATTTCGTCGTTGTTTTTTTCTTGTACTGACCTCTATTTTTTGCCTTACATTGAATGTACTGCACGTCAAACCGTAAAAAAGGTCTCAAAACTGCTCTGCTGACCGCCGCCATTATTGCCTCGTATTGGATTTTTCAACATCAACAACTGAACTTTCCTGTTTCTTATAGGACGTCAGATTTGTTCCTTATGATGTCAAAAATTGCCTCGTTGTGAATAAAGTTCGTTAAAGAAGCATTTATAACTACGGGAAACTGTACGTGAGACTACAACTAACGTGGTAGTCCGATTCCTTGAAACGAGATGAAAAAATATGAAAATTTTCTGGCCACTAGAGGTACACTTTAAGCATTTGGTCTTTTAATTTTTTGTCGCCTCGAAAGCCTTTATATTGTTTCTTTCAATGGGGTATCTTCAACGTCTTTCATTCCGTATGACATCGGAAAATTTTCACATGCTTCGAGGTTGATAGGATCTTCTCCCACCAACTTTTCTATCATTCCTTAAACTAGATAACTGGCACTGAAATTTGGAAGCTAAAGCAAGTTTGTTGATATAGCTTTGGGGTAAGCTCTCAGTTATGTGAAGTTTCTTAATGCACCAAGAATCGCATGCAACACAACTTAATTATCTCTTCCAAAACGGCCCTTTTGAAAATGAATCAATACGTGAAAAACACATGGTCAGATCTTCCTCGAAGAAGAATCGTATTTCACCTGATCTTCTGACCTCTCTGTGAAATGATATTGGCCTCCTTAAAGGCTGATTTACACGCTACGATTTTGTCGGCCGACTCACAGTTGGCACGACGTACGTCTATTGTTCAGGAGCCTGATTTCACGGTCGTTGATCTCAGCACGAATCGGGACGATTTTTTGGAAAATCTGTGACATTTGAACAGATTTACTCCCGATTTTGGATGTCGTGGATGGACGCCTTGAAGTCGCGATGGAAAGCATGACTTTCTGTAAGCTTTAACTACATCACTGTTGGGAATGTCTGGTAGGGACACTCTGTAGGCGTATCAAAGAATAATGCTGTGAGTTTTATTTGCTATTTAGCATAGTCGACTTTTTTGATGATAAACAAACCAATGGAATAACTATGTACTTTCTCATGCAAGGCTATTATTCCATCCAGATGAATGCAGCCGGCAGAATCTAGGTGATTGCTTATTTGCCATCCTCAAGTAAGGTCTCCTTTTCAGCTTCTCCTATTTTTTCTAAAACAAGATAAAGTCCCAAACAGTGTTTTGTGCTCAAAATCGTGGAGCGTGTTGTGGAGGCTAATTACACGCAGGACAAATCTTGGGTTGGTCACGTGACTAAATCGTCCCTAAATCGGCCGACAAAATCGTAGCGTGTAAATCAGGCTTAAGATTGCATGTAGGTTTGCGGGTGTTCAGAAGTAGTTAAACGGTATAAGTTTCAATGTTCAAGTGTTAGACAAGTATGCTGTTCCACGTGTCTTAAAGTTGTACAGTCAATAAGGCCAAGAGTAAATAATTGGCGGTTGAAGTATTTTAGCCGCCCCATGTAAGATACACCCCTTCTATCAGAATTACCCTATTAATGATCATGAAAAACAAGAAAACCTCTTACTGCAAATAGGTGAGCAAGAACGCTTATAATATTTTTTCGCTTCCTCTAGTCGGTCAAATGGCATTTGCTAGGGATAATCTGTCATTATGAAATAAACTTGATAAATAGAACAACCATGTCAAACATTATAAGTCGTGCTGGTATCGGTAAATAATTCTTTTTTGTTATATTTGTATCTAGAACAGACGAAGAAAACAAGACACATGGGAAGAAATTAAATGGAGATAAACAGACAAAATCTCGAGAAGAAGAGAAAGACAAGAGGGAGCATACAAAAACAGAAGAAAAGAAATAGAGTTAGAAGATGAAGAAGAAAAGGAGGTCGGAATAGAAAAGGGGACGGGGGGAATGTTTTATTAGGCCAGTAAAGTACTCCTTGTTCCTTCATTGGCGCATTTTATAAAATGTTTGCAACAATGACGTAAAGGTCTCTACGCTTCTAATGATAGACTTTGGATTTTCCAAGTACCTAGCCAAATAATCAAGAGAACGTTTTCCTCACTAGTTCATGCGCACCGTACCAGGATGCGTTGTGTAGTAATGTATTTTGACTTTGTCTGATTCTTCTAACTGATAACTTTCGTGTACAATATGTCTGGATGAAGTTATATAAATTGGGCAATATCACCCTCTCGATTTCATGAAATCTTTTGTACCTTCTCGCGAAAACAAGCTGATATGATCTGTTAACTTAATTATGATCAATTAAAAATGCAGTCTGATCTGTTCATGTCAGGATATTATTAGCAATAGGCAATACAGGTATTGTCTCCTCTTTTATATACAAAGTTAATTGCCCAAAGTCAATGTTGGTTGATCAACAGGAGAATACGAGAACGGAATTTAAAATATACACACTCTTTAAAAGCGAAGTTCAATGTAATTCATACTGCATTGAAAAACCGCCCGCTCTTCATCAACAAGAAAGTCTGAAAGACCGTAGGCTGCGGTCATGGAAGGAAATACTACCAAGAATCATGAAGAAAGAACCCTTTCAATGAGATTCTTGGATTGTAGTTAAAACCCTACCAAATTAAAATATGTTTTCAAGACGCAAGCTGTGTCCTTCCTGGTTCTCAATACTAAAAGTACGGTTGCATTTTTTGCATCCTTCTACATAACTTCTACGTAACTTCAACATAACTTCTACGTTACTTCTACGTAACTGGTAACAATTATCTGCATGCTCGGTGAGCGCGACAAACACATCATGTAGGTTTACACCTGAGACTGAGTTCGAAAATAAGCAACTTATTTAGCGAGATTCTTTGAATTGTAGATAAAACCCTACTAAATTATAATATGTTTTCAAGACGCAAGCTGTGTCCTTCCTGGTTCTCAATACTAAAAGTACGGTTACATTTTTTGCATCCTTCTACATAACTTCTACGTAAATTCTACGTAACTTCTACGTAACTGGTAACAATTATCTGCATGCTCGGTGAGCGCGACAAACAGATCATGTAGGCTACACCTGAGACTGAGTTCGAAAATAAGCAACTTATTTAGCGAGATTCTTTGAATTGTAGATAAAACCCTACTAAAT
>JAAAKL020014599.1:0-11871 GCA_010016065.2 Carybdea cf. marsupialis auct. non (Linnaeus, 1758)
GCTACTTCTCCTACTACTGCTGCTACTGCTACTACTGCTACTACTGCCACTACTGCTACTACTGCCACTACTACCACTAACGTAACATCTTATCCACACGCAGTGGGACTCACCATACACCACTTTCATAACTTTCGAAAAATACACTCACTCACGTACTGTGCTGTCTTGGTTGTAGCACATACCGCTTTGACAAGTACCACTCACTCTGTTTTGTCTATCAACACACCCATTACTTTTTCCACGCGGATTTTAGCATCCCTAAGGTCTCTCAGGGACGTGTCACCTCATTCTATCTTTTGTTTATTAAGCCTCTTTATTCCTCCTAGCTATGGATTCCAATAGTGCATCTTAATACAGAATTCTGCCCGGTTACATTCCTGGTTTCCAGGTGTCATTGTACTTTATTAAAGGGCCCAAAGGGCAATAGAGAGCGTCCCCCCCATGCCTGGAATCTTCCTCAGCAGTCAACATTCAGGTGTCTTAAATGTTGTCACAATGAGGGTAGCATAGTGAAGAAAGTGACGGTATTGGTATTTACGTTCTCCTGACAATTCATGGATATCCGTTAATGCGTTATCTATGCATGCAATACGTTATCTATGCATGCAATGGTATGCCCACAACTTAACTGACTTTACATGTTCCCCAAGTGTTAGAAAGATTTATCTTGTAATTGATTCGAATCTGTAATATTCGCTAATTGGAAGATCGGGGGCAGCATCAAGCCACCAAATTTTGATAAACTGTTCATTAGATGGTGACGTTTAGAGGAAATCAGAATGGCTGTACGGAAAACTACATCACTTAACTGTCTGTGCTGTCAATAAGAATGTTTGTAATTTTTAGGTTGCAAGGAGGGTCGCGGTTTTCGAATAAATCCTAACCAAGTTTGAAATGGCTGGCCATATTTCATTCACATGTCAGTATTTGTCTCATCGTGATTTGCAGTTGACGATATCCCCCCGCCCTCTCTCCCTGTCTACAATCTAAACCTTGCTACGGGCCTGTACTGTCTTGGTGTAAAAATCGGTCCACGTGTCTCCGGGCCTCACAGTCACCCGAGCGAATTAATAGTTTTGTTGTCTGTTTCTAATGGGCAAGTACTGTATTTAACCCTAATATATTAAGGGTGTTTAATTCGCCATAATTCTTTTCTGAATTGTGATTGGCTACTCTAAACAATGGATATCAAGCGGAACACTTAGCTTGATACCTATGGCTCTGTTGAAGCACGATAACACAAAATTAAACGGGTATTGTTTCCTTGATATCGTAAATGGAGAAAGAATTCACAACCATGATGTACTATATTACTAAATTACTAACATAGTACGCCATGGGCACAACCAATTTAGGTTTTCGCAAGTTGTCTACCTACTCATCTTACTAGTTGCCATAGCAATCTGTCTGAATGAAACATTTCAACATTTCCTGTGGGTATGACGCTGGCACCTACTGCCCCCTGCAGTGTTGATTTATATACGAAACTGAATCTGAGAAGACGAAAGCAGAGTAAATAATGTTGATGTAAGCTGAGAAATGCCTAAGTTTCAACTGGCTTTTCAAGGGCACAAAACCATGCCAAGAAGACCATTTATGAATGTTCTATTAGTGTTAGCTATGCACCTTTCATATAACACTACCCAAAACTGTTCTTTTTGATAAATGAGCTATGTTGTATGTTGATTGACACATTACTACTACATCGGTTTGCATTTCCCTTCTTTTCCATACCCTCTTATGCAAGAATACACTATTACAGAATAAGTCTTGTCTCAAATGTAGCTAATCAATCCTCGAGTCATCGTACGAGCTCATGTTGACAGTAACGCAGTTTTGCTTCTCTTTTCCCCATTCCGTAATCACTCTAATTCAACTCATTGCTATCGTGCCTTTCTAAAATAGACAACTTACGATGAAAATTTAAAGAGACTAGGTGCATCAGACTCACCATTTCTATTTTACTAGGTATCACTAGATATAGTGGATGACTATCTTTTACACATTGCACCATCAGCGTACAGCGGCCGTCCTCTTCACTTGCGTTGCCCTCAGCACCTGCGTTCTTTGCATCTAATGGAGTGACTTTAATAATCTCTCTCAAGTTCAATGCGTTGACTGGTGCCTGTTAAATGAAACAAACCACAGGAGTCACATGTGAAGCTGGCTTCTATTCAATAAAAAAATGAACTATTGATGCTACACTATAATTTGCCCCTCCCTTTCATCATCATCTCTAAATAAACTGCAGTTTACTATTTCCTATCGATCGACTACCTTAAATGGACATACGTCCGACAGGTTTGTCGCTTTGGAATGACAAAACTCTATATTCAGTTGTGGTGATTAATCAAAGAAGACCTGTGTTATCGCATAACGTAAATTGTCTGTTAGGATTATCAACTTTTAAACTGTTTGTTTTGGGATGAAAAACTATCCAACAGGTTCTGTGTTTCAATGGCATAAACTGGTACACGTAATTACCGATGATTTATTAAACTTGCCAATGTAAGGCCTTTTCGCAAATATACCCTACCTGTAAACCGTTGCGGCGATAGAATGAGTGGCAATTCACACCTTATGTCATCAAACGAGGTAGGCACCCTAGAATTTAACCACTTGTTTCCCAAAATAGTACCATTTACAATTCATAAGTTGAAACGCACACTTGACAATCAACATCAAACCACCTGGTTTGGGCGTAAATGCAAAAGAGAAATTAGATCACGATAAGCGTCAAAAAACGCATATCTTAGTTTTCCTCTTTTGAAGATAGACTTGCAAAGGAACCAACAACAAACTGTATCGTGGCATATCAATTGCTCACTTTCTTTGGATGGTGTCTTGAAATCTTCCACAGTTTTAATTATATGCTACTCCAAGCATCGAGAGTTCAGATACACAACTTTCATGGCAATTCAATAAAAGTAAGGAGGCATATGTCTCATAGTGATTTTTGCTCTACCTTGCCTTACATGAACATCAGTAAATATGTCCTTTACCAGACGACAGAATTAAAACAGGCACGAATAAAAATTTCCTTGTAATTGGATGTAATTTACAATACAATATGATCACACATCACCGTTTTAAATAATAAGTGTCTCATCGCTTGGGTCATTATAACTGTCGTCTTGTAAAGAGATAATATAACTAAAGGCAACTCTGGAATGGCCTGTTTCCCCCAAATTATCTGATCTGTAGTGCATATATTACTTAAACTAGAGGAGTTTGAATTCAGAAGTCTCCGGTCAAAACTCCGTTAATACTCTTTGGTTCCTTACATTAGGAATAAGATTTTGTTAGAGAGATTCAAAACTTTGAAGGCTAATATCTCGGTTCGTACTAACAGGGTACCATGAAGATTGAGTATTTTTCCATAATTCAAACATTTTAAAAATCATGACGTCATACTTCACCTCCGCATTTCGCTCTGTTCCAGACCATACTACGTCGTAGCCTTTCTCTAAACTCTTTTGATCACAACGAGGCCGGGATACTCATTCTCGGCCATGCTTCAAATGTGGGCCTTGTTATTGCAACTTATTTGTAATTTACGAAGGTTTGAAAACTTTCCAGTGGTCACACAAGAAATAGTGGACGCCAGAAGACCCGATGGCGAGACGACCTCGACCTCGACTTCGCCCACAGAAGCGAGGCGGGATAGGGTAAAGTGGCACACAATGGGAAAGGCCTATGTTCAACTACGGACCTACACAGGCTGAAGAAGAAGAAGAAGAAAACTTTCCATATTTACATAATTTTATGATGCTATAGCTTGACTTTATGTGGCTTTACTTCGAGAATGAGGAAGCGCGAAATGGTCTGGCTGAGACATTTTGGCTTCCATTGTGATTTAACAGTTCAGAGCGAGGCCAGAAAGCACGGTTGTTTGTAACTTATTGTTTGCTATAGACAGCGGCTTCGCTATATTTTTCTTTTTCAAGGCAATTCAGTTTATTTTTTTTGCAATCAATTTGTAATTGTGGAGCATCGGTATTTGTTTGTCTAAGTTCTATCAATTTCACCAAAATTCATGCAGTAGGAAGAAACACCGATCAAGATAGTTTTGTTGCCGACCACAAATAATGGATATGTTAAAGAAGGTCATCTGATACATGGAAATCGGGGTGCAGCAAACAAAAAGCGATAAAATCAATAGTAAAATTAATACTACGGGGAAAAAGAAAACTTCGTGTAGATCAACTTCTTCTTTCCTAATACTGTCAGCAATGATGAGGACAAAAATATTTAATTATGCAAAAATATTATCAAACTTAATATCAAAATTGTAACAAAATATTACAAAAATTCACGATAGTACCTGTTCTGTTTCATTTGTGTAAAACACCATAGACTTCTCTTTCAGAACGCAGAAACAGTGTCTTGATGACCCCCCTTTCACCTGTAGAAAGCAGTAGATCAGTATCATATTCACTCATTAGGACTGAAGAAAAGAGAACTATTGGAAGCATCTGGTAACACTGTAGTGTAGACGTAACTCGTTTTCACCTTCCTATTCGTTGACGACATGCTTTGACGAAACGAGTTACAATCATTCCCTAATTTAGTGTTCATTTTAATAGTTAATTGTCTTTACATTTATCACCATGGCGTTAGTAATATTCACTTCTAAAATTACATTTAAAGATAAACGCTTTCAAACATAAAAGATTGCTACCTTTAGTTTAAACGCTCATACACTGTGGCTACTCTTGGTATATTTTATCAACGACTTTAAAATGAGTAGATGGAGCGGACAAATGGTTGGGCAGACCAAACACATATGCCTATTAGATGCACAATCTTGCTTATGAAACTGAAATATAAATTCATAAATGCATACCTGCTAATATTAGAAAAAACCGCGCATTGTAATCTATATACAGGATCTGTTTTAGGTCATCACTGTCTTTACAGTAAATAATTGCATCACATTGGAAATGTAAAATATTAAATGCAAGTTTTCATATAATTTGAACTGTTAGAAGGTATAACAATTAATTATGGTGTAACAATTAATTATGGTGTAACAATTAATTATGGTGTAACAATCGATTATGGTGTAACAATTAACTACCACGAATAAGTTATAAATACCTTTAATTTGGAAGAACCGCTTTAGTTATGACGCAACGGTCTCTGAAACATGGATTAAGACCTTGATTAACTGTAGCTTTAGACAAGGAAGGTGGAAGATATGAAATTCACGAAACGATTCAATCAAATTTGGCCTTGAAATCATCACATTTTAACACTAGCAGTTCAAGTACGTAATATGGCCTGGTATCAATATTAGGGTTAACAAATTGCGCGATTATATCTATTTTGTACACTTGCTCACCACAAGCAAACCAAAGTTAAGTATTGAAAATCATACGATCGCAAGGGTACACCAGAAAAGTCTATTTATGCTTTTACACATACTAACAATCATTGGACTACAAATTAATTTTTGTTCTTCCAAAATTTTCCAGTACAGAGAAACTAAAATTAGTACCCATGTAAAGCAATAAACCTAGATCTGTCTGTCGGCCTGTCTCTCTGTCCTTCTGCCGGTATTCCCCGGCATAGCGTTCACAGTTTCTAACCTAAAAACTTTAAATGTTAACTGAGTGACGTTTAGGCTTAGAGATTCCCCTAAGGGCCAAGGTGGTGATGATCACAGGTTTAACCCAAGCAGTAGGACCAAAAGCACTGCTAGGAGTGCCTCTTTTCGGCTGCAAGGGTCTTTAGGGGACTTCAAGCGTAAATAAAACAAATTTTCTCACCCCTAAATTGGTGGACCGAAGCTGGACAAAATATAAAAGATTAATCAGATCACATTGGCGGGTGTCATCTTATTATATAATTCCATAAATTAAAAACATCCCCTGCAACGTTGGGTGCATTGCTACTATCACAATATAAAAAATGAAAAGTAGTGTGTTCTCAGAGTTGATGAAAGCAGCCAATTGTTAATAACTTCATCATCACGAAGGTTGAGGTGTTATATACATGATCTATTTCTCCATTCTTGAAGGTAACTAAGATTCGGTAAAGGTACTTTATGATCAATAAACGTTTTTACAAGTTTGAATGTTTATAAACCACAGCCTATTGTAGACTCAAGAAAAGATTATGGAGCAGAAAAGACCAGCAATGAAAACCCGACTTTACAAATCACGTATCCTCCCTATTGCCATCTAGGTATAAGAGATTTGGACCCTGACGACACAAGACAAACAAAGCCATTGGTGTTTGAGAATGACTGCCTTAGAGCAACGCTTGGAAAGATTAGCTATAGCCAATCGTCAGAATTGAAATTGAGAAGAAATCAATGAAACTCATAACAAACTGTGTTTTAAAAGTCGCCAGTCTGAACTCTAACTGCGCTGTTGTCTTGACCAATCAGTGTCTGTGAAACTGAATGGTTAACCGAAAAGGCCTAATGAAATAGCAAAAGAACTTCAATGCTGACGATTTTGTACTCTGAGGAGTGTCAGACAAAAAAAAGCTTTTAAGTACTAAAATGTTTTCGCTATTTCGTGCAAATTTTTGTCTTTATTGTAAGTGTTTTCATTATCTCTAAAATCAATGAAGAATTTTGGTCTCAAAATAGAATAAGAGTTTCTCGTACTGCTCTGAGCTTATATAACAGTATTTTTTCTGTCCTTTCCTGAACTGTAACTTATCAAAATCCTTAAATCAGAGCTCTGGCATTAAAGGCACCTTCATAGACAGTAATATTTGACGGGCGGTAGAGTTGGGTAGACTTCTCTCCTTAATTTCCTTGCATACAGCAGCTTAATTAAAATACAAATACACTGGCCTTAACAACATATACGATATTCATACCTTCGTTACCCATCCCTTATGTATTGACTTTTCCCCAGCTCTTGACAACAGCCTTGCTCCAGCAAATCGGCGTAAGCTGCCTTTCAACGCTAAGGGAAATTAATGAAAAACAGAATAGAAAAACCGTACAAATTCTTCTACTTTAATCTCAGTCGACCCTGAGCAGATAGCACTTCGGGTACATACGAAAATGGCGCTCGAATCCATGAAGATAAATAAAAATAAAATAAATGAAACATGTAGATCATTATCCGGTACTAAGCTATAAATATACATTAACGAAACTGTATAATAGAAGAATTAATTAATCTTAATTGATCACAGTGCTGATGTATGAAAAGCACCAGCTCATGAGAATATGTGAGCACACAATACACAGGACATAATAAATCCCAAACCTGACACTTAGGCAAAAGTGTTAAGGAAACATCAGCATACATATATTTGTGAACTTGGTATCTTTACAGATAAATACAGCATGCTTTGCTACGCAGTTCAAAAAGATATTCGCTCCAATGCGCAACACATTTCGATACTTGCTATGCACAGGGTCAACCTTTGCGAATAACAGCGCCCTAGTTCTGAGATAGAATACTATAATTCTGACTCTTCCCTCCTCCACCATCACATCAACACTTGAACCTTACCTTCTTGACTACACAGAAATACAGCAACGCACAATTGTAGATCTTACCTCGAATCCAATCATCGCACTCTTCCGCACTATCGGCTGTCATGTAATATGTTCTGGTGGTAAGGAGTAACTATAAAAGAGATAAGAATGTTAATAATCAAGGAGTGGTTCCGTTGCGCGTACGGGCGGTGGATCCGTTTAAGAAAGATCATGTAAAATCATGCCGAATACGGGCCGCCGACAATATTGGTAGCATCTACTGTAACGTGAGTTACAGGAAACGTGCTGGCGTGAATCATCATGAATATAAAATACCAACAGCCATACAAACATCTAACTCCTATCACCGACTTTTCTACTTATGTATACAATCCTTTATAGAAGATATACGAGAGTTCAACGTGGGTCAACCTGATGATAAAACTAGGAATAACATTGATTACACTTTGCGTACAGATCTATTCCGACAAGTAGTCAGAACTCATGCGGCTCTCCCGGGGCTAGTGTCAATCCAGACTAAAACACTATGGTCGCCAAATTAAACTTGTTCTTGAATGTCTTCACGCTATGGCTCATGCAAGGTGATATGGGAAATAGTAAACAATTATTTAATAAGTCATTATAATCATCATCAATCAACACCTGTACAGCCTGAGCCCCATTTGGTACCTCTCATCATCATTATCAAATTGACAGCAGAGAAAAAGATGCTAAGAAACAATCTGAGGTTCATGCTTAAGTATTCAGATACTCGTGTGATTAATCAATATTTAATTTTAATGGGTGAAAGATACTTATGGGAGGGAAACTGATTACGTCAAAAATCAAAGGTTTTGGAAATAGTAAGATTTGACCCCAGGTATCTCAAGGCAACCCTGGAATAGGCTGCTACTCGAAATACCAAACCTGTAGTGTATACCGAGTTTCAACTAGAGGCGTTTGAATTTTAAATATCTCTGCTTAAAACTCTGTTGATATTCCTTGAATCCTTACTTAGGATCCAGCATCAAGTAATACAGTTTTGTCAAAGAGATTTCAAACGTTGAACGGTGATATCAGAAAACATCGTATTCAGAGTATATCTCGTTCATAAGATATTCTCTGGTGATATCTCGTTTTTGGTAAGTGGTAACTCTCTCAATTATGGCCATTGACGTTCTTTCTTATGGGGTAACATGGAAATTGAATATTTTTTCAATAATTCAAACATTTTCAAAATCGTGACGTCGCACCTTCTGACCGCAATGCGATCTACATGTGTCAGATTTCTGGTCCACAGCCTCTTCCTATCGTAAATTAAGCGAGAAGGGGAGGAGGGGGGGGTAATGTCAACACGATATCATGCCGTTCTTGAATGGGATACGCTTAGAGATGCGATAATTATCACTAACTGGCAAGTGCTAAATGGATTAAAAAATCCTTGAAAAGAAAATCTTCTTGGGCGACCATCAAGCGAAAACAGAGAGCGGAGTCAAGCAACTTTTACACTACAAATCCGGTGTGTCTGGGAGGGCAATATAAGAACTTAGGAAACGAAAAGTAAATACTGTCAGGATAGGTCTAAACGTGACCCTAAATATTCTGTACCATTAAGGCACTCTTGATTCAAGATGAGAAGCTCTAATGCGCCATGAAGAAACTGCTCCGGAACTACCGAAATACCGAAGGCAAGCTGATTTTAAATATGCATGCATACACAAAAAACACGCACAAGCATATAATCTTGGTGTAGCACTATTACCTCAAAAGTATGCAGTTTTTCTGAACGTATAATGTCAATGACGTCATCCAGCAATATCTGTCCAAGGGGTTTCCTGTGCATGTCACTCTAAAAGAAAAACGGAGGTTAAGATACATTATACCACTGTTTTTTGAAGGCAAGGAAAATCTACTTATTGTAAAACTCATGATTCTTGTGAATCATATCCATATCACCTCCTGATCGTCCTTGACGTCTTGTGCCACTTTAACTTGCATAGTTGATTCTCAAGTATGCAATTATTTCTCATGTAACCAGAAGCTTCAATATCCTTAATACAGTAGAATTTGTCACCGCTTTGTTATCTGTATATACTGATACACAGTGACATAACTAACACCACAAACCGAATAGAATCTCAAAATACATCTGACTCAACTGAAGTTACTAAAAATAGTCGACGACTAAAAACAAGAATTACATTTCCATCAACACTGGCTGAACCTCACTTTTGAGTGCGGCAAGGGCAAACGAAGAGGTGAATTTCCCTGTCGGAAACTAATCATCACAACTCACACACTTGCCTACTAACCAAACTTAAACTTTGCGGGGGCAAACCCGACCACGAATCTTTTCATGGCTACGTAGAGGGGGCCAATGTCCGAAGCCTTCATCCCCACCACTTTGTGCCACTGAAAAAAATTTTCTCAACTGCTAACTCAAGGAAACTATCCTACATAATTATCTCAATCGATCAGTTGATAGGTCTGAAACTCGTGTATGAACCTGACTCTAGATCGAATGAATGATTAGCCTCACCAGGATGTGTACTGAATTTAAATTTGTGAACTTTCTGGAGTCTAACAATCCCTAGAAAAAGGATCCGTAACAATAAAACCGCAGAATGTCTAATAGAAATCTATTCTCACCACATTAGGCTATGTACAATGAACTGTCGATCTGTCAAACCTCCCAAAGCAAAAACTAATTGTGGCGACTATTCGAGGCATGAAGAGTACGCAGTGACTACGTAATGGTCACGGGACTGGAGGATTTCCTTGAGTTTGAGATACCAAGTATTCAAGAGTTGACAGTAGTAAACTGTTTAAAGCTAGTCATCAAAATCACAATATTATTGAAACAAGGTTTATTTCTACGGCTACCAAGCAACCAGGTACTCCTTGTATTCCTAGTGGTGTTTAAACGAAATTTGCAGGCAAGAAGCTAGTGCAATAATTGAAGCAAAATCTATATGCACAGTCGTTAATTATTTACTGCGTTCACGTTACCTGAGACTTGTAGTATGACAGTTTCCCGCTTAATAGAACAAACCATCGTCGCTTCCAATTCTTAATTCTCCCGCCCAGCTTTGTAAGATAACCAGCTTTGTCTAAGTTTTCCTGGAAGTAAACGAACCAAAAATCTTCATAACAAGGGGCTAAAAATTCAAGTATCAAATCACAAAACGTCAAGTCCATCCCCTTCATCTCCAATAGTCGTGCAAGTTATGACATCGTTTTACAGAAATGATTTCGGTAAACTGAATGCTCTAGCGCTACTTAAGAAAAAAACTCCACTCACAAAATAACAAAGTACTAGTCGCAACAGAACTTGTTGACAAAGTGACGTCATACCGCGTAAGCTGTCACGGTAGACACTGCCAGCTCGTGAGAATCAGTTGCGCATCACAAAATTTCTGCCACTGAATCCTTTTGGCCTTGGGCCAAGATCAAATATTTAATTTAAGCGGTAATTTTTTAAAAAATGTCCACTAAAGCCCTCTTTCATTCCACCAATCGTACCTCTTATGTAAATGCATAAGGCCTACATTCAGAACACCTTGAAGAAATAGTAAGGTTAGTTTTGCTGTTGTGTTATGCAGGTGTAGATGCAGATTTCAGCAACGAAGTCAGGAGGGGGGGATAGGGGAGGTCCCCCTTTGTGTCTTAAAGATCAAATTTTAATTAGCCAAAAATCCGATGTGAAAATAGGCGTGTCGAATGGGAAGAAGCGGATGACCATAACCACGCCCTGCTGTGCATAAATAAAAAGAAAATTTCCGCCACTTTTTTAGGCGGGCGCGTCCACAGGCAGATATGTAACTATAATAAGACGAAATAAATTCCCACATCATACATACATTTCAGGTAATTATAACCTTGATACTTCATAAACTAGATTCTTAAGAAAGGGTGTGCATGCAATTAAGCAAACAAAGGCGAAAGAAAATTTCCATCGGACGTTTGACCTGAACACGGTGGTTTCTCTTGTAAAACTTAAAAATTCAAGATTTCTATCGACCCTAGACTTTCGCTGGCCTATAAAGCAGAGAATATAACTTAACTTGAAATGTGTTTTTGGAAGTGCAAGTATGCCAAACATGATCGTTAAACTTACAGCTAAATAACAAAACTTTCGTTAACCACAGTAAAATGAAACACTTAATACGTACAGTAGAATGATTGCCTAAGTTTGCGGGTTGCCCTTCTAGAGTCACGTGACATAAACAGGGGACGACAACCTTCAAATTTCGCTCAGGTAGATGTTGCCGTTCACTGCCGTGGTAATTGGAGTTATAGTGTCGACCAGAGGATAAAGAACGTCGCTATCGGGTCACCAAAGTTCAGTTAATGAAATTACACAGCCACATAGCAAATGGAAAGAGCGGGGACAACTGCTCTTCCAGTATTTGTCCTAC
>JAAAKL020014600.1:0-11871 GCA_010016065.2 Carybdea cf. marsupialis auct. non (Linnaeus, 1758)
ATATATATATATATATATATATATATATATATATATATATATGAATATCTACATTTATTAAATACTTTAAGTAGACTTCTAAATCGATACCTAAATGATGGACAAAGGTGGTTAATAAAATAATGTTAAAATTTTAAAATACCAAAGATAATAACTTCAATACATTTCCCTTTTTTTGCTTACATAGCAGGATACTCTCTACAAATAGTCATATCCGGTGCTAATTATGATACGTGTAGCTTACATGTCTGACGTAAAACAGAAACAACACAACAACAAAAGCAATAAATGGAGTAAAAATATAAAGAAACAAAAATAATAACGAGAATAATGCCATACACATGCAGTTGTGGCACCCTTACTTGATACAGTTTATGCCCCCATTAGATGTCTATAGAGTTTCTTAAAATGTTACATAGTTACCTTCACAGCTTTTCTTGTCACTGGCAAGTTGAAAACCAGCATTACACGAACATCGGTATCCTATCACCTCATCATGACACTGGTGCATGCAATGTCCATTATGATCCAAGCATTCATTGATAACTGATAAGAAGGAAAGAGTACAAGGGTCGTGTCAGTTAAAATCAACATTGAATTGCAGAAGGACAAGTAACAATGGTGATACAGACCATGTATGCGCATATCCAAAGCCACGTTTTACAATGGTTGATCACACAATATATATAAAACTAAGTAATACCTGCATCCATACGGAGGGGATGGTGAAGAGAACACGCAAAAAAGTGTTTGATCGAACAATCAAATAACTGACGAAGTCAACGATTGAATGAATGAATGAATGAATGAATGAATGAATGACCAATAAGAGACTCAAATGGTTAGTGAACTAGGGAATGGAGTAGACCATGAACAACAGAATGAGCGAGTTAGTGAGAACTTGAATGAGCGAGTGGGCCAATAAAAGAATGAAAAGGTTAGTGTACTAAAGAACGGAGTAGTTCATGAACAACAGAATGAGCGAGTTAGTGAGAACATGAGTGAGTGAGTTGGTAAATAAGAGAAAGAAAAGGTTAGTGTACTAGAGAAGGGAGCAGTTCATGAACAACAGAATGAGCGAGTTAGTGAGAACTTGAATGAGTGAGTTGGCAAATGAGGAAATGCGTGTTTTTATCAACGCGAGGAGAAAGTGAGGATAAGTGAGTGACTGAATCAATGAGTAAATTATTGAGTCGAATGGGTGAGTGAGTGATTTCCTTTTAATATGACGGATCCTCTCTCATTTCCTTAGAGATAAGAACATCAAAATACTTACAGCAATTAGGAGGTTCATCTGTCCCTGCCTCGCAATCTCGATTTGTGTCGCAAACTTTGGATTTCTCGATACATTTGGTAGCAGAGCAGTTGAAATGATCACTTGTACATACGACCGGTGGTGTAGCTATCGTGAAAAGATGAAAAGATCGATTGTTATTTAGCAAAGTAAAGTAAACGATTATATATGAAATAGCTAGGTATTTGTTCATGTATTGGAAACACAAGTCTCTTCAACAGGGGTTGGCTCGCGGCTCCCCATATCATAGGGTACACAGCGTCTATGTAAGTGATTTCTCCCCAAACCTCTTGCAGTTGTTCCTCCTACGATCCAGGGTCGCAACAAAACGGCTAAACACTCGACAAAGAAATCCTTAGTCACCTTGTAATTTGGGTACTTGCATTGTGTATACTGCAAGTGGTGGCATAGAGTGGAAAATGAAGTATGGGGTAATAGCAGACTTTAATAGTGCTTGAAATAATCTACGTCGACCAAGGTCATATTTCAGCTCTAATGTTCGTTCTAAAGGCAAACGCTCTAATATAGCAGTGAGATTTTTGTTGTTTCCCTCTTCGATTCAGCAAACGACCGAAATTGACTGCATTAGCTTCAGTATCGTAAGTCCTTGACAATATCCATCCATAAACATAATTACTTACTTCAACGGCATCATCTTATGTCTTACAGCCTATACTCCAAACAATTGCTGTCACTGTTTGGTACCTCTGCTGTCCTCTATTTGAACCATTACTTACCTTCCTTGTTTCCACTATCTGTAAACACGACCTCCCTGCCTCTTACAACAGTGTAAACGTGATAAGTTCTGGATCCTTGATTTGGGTTAAGTAGTCAATGTGTTGCAAGCAGAACCAAATATTCTTAGCTTCGGATTGCACTCGTTTTATCTTAGTTACTGTAAGGGGGTCCTGAGTTAGTATTTCGCAGTCATTGTTACGATTTTATACCAATGGAGGGCATCCCTAACATTGATTTCACCTTGCAATGACACAATCATCAGATCTTCAGCAAAGTTAATAACTGTCTGAAGATATTCAATACACTTTTTCTTGCTGTACACATAAAGAACCTTCACTCAAATGAAGGGTAAACTAGTGCAAATGATCAGGGATGCCAAATTTCAAAATATATGAACCATGTACCATCCAATTTCATACCTGATTCTGCATTGGGAAACGTAATACTTACGACAGTTCACTTCGTCCGATCCGTCTCCACAATTCTGCGTACCATCGCACTTTTGTAGGAGTTCGACGCATTCACGTCCGCTTGAACATGCAAATTTGTTTGATGGGCATGTCACACGATCTGAAATTACAAATCACACTGAATTTTATAAGCTCGCGTGTAATTCATATATAACATTGTAATATATGAGATTAAAGATGGATCAAGTAAATCTACTGAATGCAGCACAGGCGAAGCAGCACACTCAAAAACGTGAGGGGGCAAAGTTTAACTACAAAAGATAAATCTGTATAACGAACACTATCGATTCTATTTCTCAAGAGGTTGTATTGAAAGTCGAAATGTGAATCCGATTCTCTTATTAGAAAAAATGTGTTATGCTAGAAGATTCTGATTGCCAAAAGGAGCATGTCCTCTACTGCTCCGTCGCTTCAGCCCTTGCAGCATGTTCGGCCCAACTGCAAGTTGCATGTATATTAATCGGTCCAGTTCTTCTATAATTCCGAAACTGCTTTCTTTTTTCATTTTGCTATGTGATTCCGCGTCTTAAGGAACAACTTGCATTCGCTCTTATAACTATTCAGCTAAATCCCATGTCAATAAAATAATAAAAACAATAAATAATGTAACACACATTTGCATTGCATAACGTATTAGAGCAAACACAATTCCGTAAATTCGAATACTCTCTTGTAAAGGCAGCTAAATTCCGCTCTATTCCAATTCAATATAAAAATAAGGAATTTAATTATACAGATTTGCGTTAATTGCCATTGTTACATTTTTGTAATATTCACAGTCTATTAAAAAGTAGCCAAATTCCTTTTCACAATAAAAAATAATGATATGATATAAAGAGAATAACATATATAGGTATGTATGAGTGTGTGTGAGTAAGTGTGTGTGTGTATGTGTGTGTAAATGTGTGTGTAAGTATGTGTCTACGTGTGTGTGTGGTCGTATGTGTGAGTGTGTGTGGTCGCATGCGTGAGTGTGTGTGGTCGTATGAGTGAGTGTGTGTAAGTGCGTGTGTAAGTGTGTACGTGTGTGTGCGTTTGTGTGTGCGCGAGAGAGAGTGAGTGTGCATATATCCGTGTTTAGTGTCTTTGTTAAGTGCTGAGTTTCTAGCGCACATCTCGCACCACAGACAGTACTTGTATTAAGTAATAGGTGTGGATATGACGAAGTGACTTTATACACAATAAGTTCAGAAATTTCGTACTATCCACACCTACTTCTGAAAGTTCAGCTGATCTTTTTCAACATTTTCTTATTGATAAACCTCATAAAGGATTTAGGAATCTAGAGATCTGTGTTAGCAGCGTTCAATTTCCATAAAAAATAATCTCTTACCACAACGTTCTTCATCAGAACCATCAGCACAATCCTTCTCTCCATCGCATTTCCATAGACTTAAGATACAGTTACCGTTACCACATTTCCAGAAATCAGTTGGACATGTAGGTGTTACCCTAGTAGCTTCGTCGGCACATGTTGTCTCATCCGATTTATCTCGGCAATCCGCATCGCCATCGCATTTCCACTGCTTCGGGATGCACTGACCAGTACCACAACGATATTCGTTTTCAGTACATGTCACGGGTGCTAATAAAGTTGAAAAGATTGATTTAGTAAAAGTGTAAACGAAACACTTTTTTCATTAAAATCTTGACAATCATTTTTAACAACTGTGGCCACGGTTTACATCGAAAGTGCCTGCAGTGCATTATGTCAAGGACTCTCAAACACAGCTTATCCAAGCTACAGAAGATATATAACTACAATATCCAGTACAGTACATGTGTTCATCTATGTTCTCGTACCATTCACAGATTGGTCACTATTATTGAAGAAATAAATTCCAGGAGAATTTTATAATTATATTATACATTATTACATATTATTATACATAATTATATATCATTGTATTCAAACAGTTTGTTGGTGTTACAAAACAATGAAACTGCACGAAACATGTTAGTACTGAAAGTACTTATGCAGACAAAAAGAACTTGTCTTTTCGTTAGGCCTTTTCGGTTAACCATTCAGTCCCGCAGACACTGATTGGTCAAAACAACACCAACCTAGCAGTAAGACGTCTGATTGGCTACTTTTAAAGCACAGCTAGGTTAAGTTTCATTGATTTCTTTCCCATTTTAATTCCGACGATTTTGTACTCTGCTGAGTGTCAGACCAAAAAAGCATTTCAGTACAAAACTTTTTTTGCTGTTTCGTGCAGTTATATCATTATGTATTGTTACATGTTATATGTTATATTATATTATTGGTTATCATTATATATTATTAGATATTATTAGATATCATTATATACTATTATATATCACTATATATTATTATATATTTTTATAGTATCCAGGATTTCCAGAAAGATTTGAAGAATGAATTAGGATTATCCAACACAAATACCTGGACAGATTAGATGAAAACAATCGATTTAATACACATAATAAAAATAGTCTGTGTGTCGTTGGCGTGGTGCTTACACCAACAATCGACTATGCGGACAAATTTCAGGAGATTTTTACCTAAAACCAACCAAGTTATAGGTTCTTGCCTTGTTCTTAGGCGATTTTCAGGATTTCCAGTCGGAAAATCAAAGAGTTTGGTTTAGCTTTATAAAATATTTGTTCATAGGGCAAGCTGTTAGAATCTTTCTTCTGATTACTAATTGTAAAATGGGTCAACGTGAGTCCAATAATTACTTACCACAACCAACTTCATCGCTGTTATCATCACAATCGTCGTCTTTGTCACATTTCCATCTTTTACTAATGCACCTCCCATTGTTGCATTTGAACTCATCGGCAGTGCAATTCTTGTCACCTACATTGTAGAGATAGTTAGTGAAACAACTTCATATTGCTCAAAACATAACGTTCACCAATCGATTTCAACACTAGCCTCTCCTTACTCTTGATGGCATAAACTAATGAACATGTGTTGATTTACAACATTCCACCATGACCTCAAATGACGTGAGTCTTACGACACGAAACGGCGTATTTTGATCCTCGACACAGTAGTGGGATATTTGTAGAGTATCAGACTTACACTCCCAGGGTCGTAAGTTTACACCGACCATGAGCTTACCTGCCACGATCCCGGAGGTACTATGCTCCGTCATCTGCCCTGGTGAATGGGGAAAGTATGTTTCGAGAGATTGGACTGGAAGGTAACCGCTAGTATGAATCGATTGTCATCCGAAGGGGAAGAGAAACCCCGTTACTAGTAGTTCGTTTACGAGTTGTTTAAAAGCTTCAAGTTGCACAAATCGTAATCAAAATGCATCAGGAGATCATACCATTATTCACCAACCTTAGGATCGGACGAACAGCCTCAATACAGATGTGGAAACCCTCACACTCGACAAAGGTTAACATCTGATACCAGGCGCCTCCCTGTATAGTAGAGGACGTTTGCAAGATATTGATTACCGAAAAATTAAAGAGTCACTGCAGCTCCTCAAAATACAAATCGTTGCCACCAAGTAACGAAGTTGTTTTCATTGGTCCTCGAATACTGGGCAACCTTACATGTATTGGCTAGCCAAGTTTGCCCGTATCAAAATATACCGCTTTGTTAGCAAATTGTTTCCCTATGATCCAAACAAGGAATAATTGGCTGTTAATCAGGCATCGCCTTAACTTGCTTGAACCTTTTGTATAATTAAGATAAATAATTATAATCGTCTAAGACTGTCCAAATATTAACAAGGAGTGAATTATCTGAAACAATAAAGGGGACTGTTTGATAAAAAGAATGGCAAACAGAAAGAAGCAAGAGGAGCAAGTGCGTTACGAGACGACAAAAACTGAAAGGGCAAGAAGAGTGAGAAGGATTCAATGGCCAAGGAGATTGAGGTAGGGAGAGAGAATACAAAGACGGAGGCAGAGAAGACACTGAAGAGACCGAAAAGATAATGCGCAAAGAAGGTGATATCGAACTGGATCAAGAGGAAAAAAGAAGAGACGTAGAAATAAAGGAGAACAAGAACGTTGGAAGAGGCGTCAGGTATTAAACAAAGATATGTGAAGAGAGAAGGTTTCTATCGTTTCTTATGCAGTAGTAAAACTTACCACATCCCACTTCATCACTGCCATCGCCACAATCACTCTGCTTGTCGCAACGCCATCTTGTTGGAATACAGCGTGAGTTGTTACACTGGAAGTAGTTGGATGCGCAGGTCGGCGGTGCCGTACTTCCTATTGATTGAATAGAGAGGGGGAGATAAGACCATAGAGAATTCGTCTCCCTTTTCATTTGTAACAACAAAGACGTCTGTACAGATATAAAATTAGCATTACTCTTGAATAGCAAGTGTCAGTTTCAAATTTAGTCTCAGTTCATCTATCAAGGCTAAAGAGTTTATGTACGGAGGGAAAGTGATGACGTCACATATCAAAAGTTTTGGAAATAGTAAGATTTGACTCCAGAGATCTAAAGACAACCCTAGAATAGGCTCTTTCCCAAAATACTAGATCTGTAGTGTATATAGTGTTTAAAGTAGAGGCGTTTGAATTTCAAACATCTCTATTCAAAACTCTGTCATTATTACTTAGTTCCTTACCCTAGGAACTAGCATCAAATAATAAGGTTTAGTTAGAGAGATTTAAAACATTGAAAGCTGATCTCTCGGTGTTGGAAAATGACAACACTCTCAAATTTGGCCATTAACATTCTTATTAATAGGGCAACATGAAAATTGAGAATTTTTTCCATAATTCAAACATTTTCAAAATCGTGATGTTACATTTTCCCTCCGCATTGATCTTCAAATTCAATAAGGATTCAAAGACAATAAACAATAAAGAACTGCGCAGGCATTTCCTTCTCGTGAAAACACAAAATAGCCGACAAAGTTGTCTACAATATATTTCCATACCAAACGTTGAACAATTAGGGACTTTCGAGAGCCTTTTTGCAACATTTTAAGGAAAGCTTTCAACTAACATCAATTTTGCAGGACAATGGGTAATCAAGGAGCATGCTAGACAATGAAGGGCAAAGAGTTCATACAGCTCTGGGCTCTGTGATTTTAATAAATGCCTAGGCATTTTAATGTCCATCAATGATGTGAAGATATTATTACAGAAGTAAAACTACTAAATAACTATTTGTAAGAAGTTTGGATATGCTTTGAACAGAGACGGGTCATATATACCCCTCTACCATTTAATAATTATTCATCGGTAACTATTTCGATCCGATTCATCTTCATAGCACTTTATTGCGTTACAAATGAGAACTCACTGCCATGCCCACAGAAACGGCTTTTTTAATGATAAAATACGGACATTTATTCCTTTTTGGTGTTACATTACTACTCCTAGTTAGGACATCCAACCCCCATAACATCGCCACAGAAAACCCTCCAGCTCCCACCGCATACGAGTTAAAGTTGGAAACTTCATAGAACTGTAGATCAGTCACGGCTGCCTTGAAGTTAAGTGCCTTAACCCTGATTAACTTTGATCCTTGAACAAGCTCAAAGGATGTTAAGATCTTCAAGTGATAAAAACATCAAGTATTAGGGTCTGACAGTAGATCTGGAAACACATATCTCTGTCTTTACATATGTATTAAAACGATTAACTTACGAGAAGTTTGTTGGTGCTACAAAACAATAAAATGCAAGAAACAGCGAAAATACTTTAGTACTGAAAAGCTTTTTTAGTCTGACACTCCTCAGAGTACAAAATCGTCAGAGTTGAGATTGAGAAGAAACCAATGAAACTTATACCAAACTGTGTTTTGAAAGTAAGCCAATCAGAAGTCTGACTTCTAGATTGTTGTTGCTTTGACCAATCGGTGTCCGTGGAACCGAATGGTTAACCGAAAAGGCCCAATGAAAAGACAAATTCTTTTTTGTCTGCAAAGAAATGGGTTTCTTGCTTTGTTGTGGACGGATTCGAGAACGGCTCAGTGAAAAGCAGACCTAGCTTTACCTATTATACGGAAGCGGTCATCCGTATAAATATTTGCGCAATATGGGTTTTCAAGCAAATGCAGCCCTTTGGCAGAGTTACACTGCGTAGTAGTACATTTGGTTTTAGAAACCCGAGGTGGTTGTTCCTTATAGGAGCTGATGCCTGGCGACCTATGGCAAAGTCACACTGCGTAGTAGTACATTTGGTTTTAGAAACCCGAGGTGGTTGTTTCCTTATAGGAGCTGATGCCTGGCGACTATAGGACAGAATATGCTGCTTGATTCTATCAACTAACCTCAAAGTCGTGCGTTCGACATAGCCAGCCTCACACTGGCGAGAAAATGAGTAGACAACGAGGCTACTTACGACAGTTTAATTCATCGGATCGATCACCGCAATCATTATCTCCATCACATAACCATCGCTTCGGGATACATTTTGAATTCCGACATTTGAATTCTTGCGTAGTTCTACATGTATGTGGAGCTGCAAGAAAAAAACATAACAATCCATAAAAAACACTTGAGAATTCATCGTAAAAATCCAATCCGAACTATTTTCCAATGGAGTTATGACGTCACGAAATATTATTTTTCTGTCATAACACTTTACTGACAATCGATTACAGTGCTTCGCGAAATTTTCCCGTGGATATCAATACCGCTCACACCGTTTCTTTCTGAAGATGAATTAGGACCAAGGGGTGATATGGTAAGTAAATAAGTGAAAATCATAAGTAAACAACTGGCAGATTGCTGGGTTGAAGAGGGGAGATAGGTGGGTGAATGCATATTTTGAATTACCAAACAAGAAAGTGGCCACTGTTTCTCCTTAATTAAGCATATATCGTGAAATTCCTATGATTGTTAAATATGCAGTGAAATACCCCGTTACTGAAAATTGCTTGTATAAACAAGGAATATAGGGTAAATCTTCATGGTCGTCCAGTCGCAACGACCTACTGAATTGCGGAAATTCGTAGGAGATTTTCTGTGATGTAAGCATGTAAGATTGTTGACAGCAATTTCAACCGATTTTCATTATTTCACAGAATCGACCAAAACTATAAACAAACATTGGGGCAGAAATTATATCATGTTTCCCGTGGAAAGACCAGAGAACACTAACTTACGGCATCCTTCTTCATCCGCTCTATCACCGTCTCCACAATCTGGATCGCCATCGCATTTCCATATTTTTGGAATACACTTAAGTGCCGTCGGGCACCTGAATTGTGTGGTGCTGCATCGGAAAGTACTGTTTGCTGTGTGGGAAGAACCAAAAAGATACTGTCAGTATAAAAATGGATAAAGGGTACCGAGAGGCTCAAACTTCACAGATTCCAGTGAAGATTGCGAAAAAAACTGCTCTGTTAGCGACAATTATCGTTGCAACGAGAGGAATCAAGTATATTTCAGTACGCTTCAAATTTAACATCTAACGTAAGTTAACTGGTCCTCTCTCTTTTCCCTGAACATGGTTTCAAATTCACGCTCTGCAAACGCAGGAAAAATCGCAAGTAAAATCGGCTTGCAAAAGGAAGATTGATTGAACATGCAACCAAATGGGACTCGGCCTTCCTGACGTGTTTCAGTAGACAAACAGAGTTTTTCATTTTACATTATATAAATTGCCATTCGAGTTTTAATAAAGAATTTAAATTTCCTTAGTTGCTTGGACAAAAGTGGACTACGTAGTTGGAAGGTCATGCACAGTAAAGTTCTTACTACAAGTCGATACATAACATACTATATATTTGGAGTTATCATTTTTGAAGGAGTGCCCTCGACCAAACAGGTCGATAAGCTACTCCGTGTATCACAATTAGTTGTTATATCATGAGTGATTACTATAAAGCCTGTAACGAGCGGCTATTATTTTGAAAGAAGCTAATGTCAGTAAAATCTAGTATATATTCATGAAACTGTCTGTTTGATTGTCTGTATGTTATTTTTCTCCTCCAAGACCCATTGACCAAATCCAACCAAATCTTGCATGTGTGTTCTTGGCACCCCATGGGCGTCAAAAGTTTTAACTCGCTATTCTAGGCATGAAGGATGCTAAAATCGGGGTTGGATCAATAAAGCAAAATGGTCGGGATACGCCGATTTAGGGGGACCAGATCCGGTCTCCGGGTCGATCCGGACAACCCCCGTTGGGGTGGCCCCACTGGCGTCGAAAGGTTTAATTCACCATTTTCGGCATGAAGGAGGCTGAAATCGGGGTTGCATCATTGGGGTTCAGAAGTTTTAGGTTTTCCATAGAGTCAAATCTAAATGTGTAAAGGTTAACTTAGTTTTAGTATTCTCCATTTTTACACTGTTCCAATATATCACATTAAATCAGTAATTCAGCATTACGTTTAGTTTTGCCCATAATTCACTGTTGGATTACACGATAAACACACAATCTTGGAGTATATACTAGATATTAATAGATTTATATATACTAGATTTTTAAAATGTTTTTATTATTATGGATTAAAATCCTCGGGCAACGTCGGGTGTATCTACTAGTTCTATATATTATCAAACCTAATTTCATAGATATACTTGACGGAAATGTGATTATGATAGAAAAATTTAGAAAGATGGCACCTCTCCAGGCATCATTCGTGTCTGATTCCAAACAATTTAAGGAGACTTCTTTCTCAATTCCTCAATTTACACGAGCACGTATTGTTTTGACAGTAAGTTCCAAGATTTCCAGAGGTGAAATCTACAATCATATCGGGGTCTTGAAACTTCAAGAATTTTCAGGGGGAATTCAAAAATTGATAGAGAAGAAAATTCTGCACTGAGAATTTCGATAAGAAGGCCGTTTTGACATAACACGCGTTTGCTGTTTGGTTTGATGTCGACTCGACATAGACGGGGATAGAATCCTTTATTCCTGAATTCAGGATTTAGTTGTCAAATACAGATGAAAACCAGACTGTCGTGACACATCTTGACTCCCTGTTATTTGTAATTACTAATTAAGAGTAATCAATCGCGTGATCATTGCACCATTCTTAAATCTTGATTACCTTTGCATTTATTTATGACCTAATTGTTAATTTTCGTAATTTGGAATAAGTATAAAAATTTGTGATTTCTGTAAGTAATTTAAAGCTCTGTAGCACATAATGCTGGACTTGTACAGTTTATTCGCTCCAAAATCTTCATGAGTCTATATGTAGTCTCATCTCTTTGAAGTTTCACTTATCGATTATTCGGGATCTCGGCTATCGTTAGGACACAGACTATCTATTGGACAGTGGAAGCGCATACGTGAAACCCATCGTTATCCATGGAATACCAAATGCGCAAAAAGTGAAACTTCAGATACCGCTAAAGGTAGTCTCATAGTCTGCTACAAAGGGTGGAGGGTGTGATGTGTAGAGAATCACTTGTTCTGAGCCACGGCATGCTTGGTAGTATACCAATATCTATATATATA